>PNEQ01000155.1:0-15312 GCA_003012365.1 Medauroidea extradentata
TTTTGCTCTTCTCTTCTCGTACCCACGACACTGAGGTAAGAGCTCGTAACTCTATCACTGAACTTTCAGCTAGCCGAGGACATACCGAATCCAGCAATATACGACGGATGAATCAGAGGGCGCGTTTGTGCGAGCACGTGGTCAGCGTAGGTACAACGAGCACGTGGTATGTGTGTGAAGGAGAATAGTGCCACCACAGGGCGATAATGCACATTTCGTAGATAGTGTTAGGTCTACAGAAAAAAAAAACTGTAAAGTAAATCCTGTTATGGAAACTGGCCCTGTGTTAGGTCATAGTTCCAATGCTGCCATGATACAAAATAAAAATTTGTTGTTTTTATCAGCATAAAAACTCATATTCAATGCAGATAGAGATGAAAAATGTGCCTATGCAGTTTGAAATAGATTCTGGTTAATTGTAAGTTTGCAAGTCTGCCAGATCGTCCGGTTCTGCATCAGGCACCTGTTGAACTCAAAACATGGGCTGCACAGTCCTTAACTATGAGTGGAGAATTTCAGGCTGTGGTTAAATACATACACAGGAATTTCTTGCATCTTTCCTATTTTGGTTAAGGATGGAATGGGACCAAATCATCTACATCGCAACTGGTTTGATGCTTTAAATATTTTCTGGCCCCAGTAAACTAAAACAAATACGAATCAAAATGTGGAACGAAGCATTTACTGCTATCTGGTGGTGGTTTCCTGAACATAAAACAGTTGGGACAATTCCGGAAGTCTGTTATGGCAACAATTTTTCAGAGGACAGGGGACACGGGACATTCTTGGACAAAACACATGGTATTGTAGCATGCACCACTCAAAAGTGTGATCAATTTTTACGGTTATTTCTTACGGTGATGGTAACACAGCATTTAGCCATTAAGAACTAAACATGTCTTTGACTTATGAACTGACCAATAAGTTTGTTTTTCATTTAACACATTTCAAAATTGTTGCTACTGAAATGAAGAAGTTACAAACAAAAACTTTTTACACCAGTATATTATTATTGTCATAACAGATTGTAACTTTCTTCAAGGTTAGTGTGTTAGGAAATATGTACAGCAATTTAAATTGCTGTCGTCTCTGAGTGGCAAAAATATTGTCTCGTGAAAGAAGTAAAACATAAATACCCTACCCAATCAATAAAATAAATGTAACCATACCAACGGATGTATCTTATCAAAATAAATAAATGAGAAGATCGAGAGAATCAAAATTTAAAGAAATGCAATTTTTTCTCGATTATAGATTCTTTTGATCCCAACAAGAATTGGGGGAATCGAAGGATCGAAAATCCCATCCCTATTAAATATGTTAACATTTATACTTGAGAAAACTAGTATGGCAGAGATTTGGTAATATGAAAGCTTCAAATTTTTCAAAATGCTAATACCAAAATACTGTATCATTACTTGTGTAGACAAAACACATTTACAAAAAGTTGCTCTCTTAACCTAAGAAGAGTATAATTTCAACCTAAAGCATTATAAATTGCTCCAAGTCTGTTTAGATCAAAAAAGTAAATCAAGATAATAACTGCCATGTATTCAATCAAAAACTGACTAATCTGTAGTAATTCAATGAACCTGGTCATGTGACAGAAAACTCAGCTAACTCTTGCACATTACTTTTGATAAACATCTCTAATACTGTTTACAAATGTTTAGGTGCAATTTCAACTCGCCTACACACCTTCAGCAAAAAAATTTGTCGGTGTACAGCTCAGAAAGAAAAAAAAGTTTGTCTAGGAAAGCTGCATGTATATTTTATATTTGCAGAGAATTTTGAGGAAACTGTATACAAAAAAAAATATCAGTGTATAGTAATTAACTGAAACAGTGGTTTAAGAAGCCACGGCTGACAAGGGAATACTGTGCTACACATTTATGCTCACCTCTTTGAACTGTGTTCACTGTGTTTGTGTTTCCGTCGTTTGTGCTTGTTCCCGTGAGAAAACTCTCCACAGCTTGTTTTACCAGCACTTGAACTGTCCTCTGCAGATGGCAGCTGCGTTCCATCAGGAGCAGAGTGGCACCTTTTTTTCCGTCTCTTTAACTTGACCCGCTCTCCCACCTCGATCCGCACATCGGGCGGACAATCTACTAGACGTGGCGACGAGCAGACGTCTGTCTCTTTCTTTACCACAAGTTGCATCAAGGTCTCGTCCTTTACAGAAATATTTTCAGAGTCAGGAACGAGTTCGACAGGGTCATTCCGTTCAAGTCGCGGTGGCTCATGACTCATTTCGCGAACAGGGGACACAATCACTCCCACGGCTTCTTCTACGACATGGTCAACATTCTTAGCTTCCTCGAGAGGCTTACGAATGGAGCTGACGAGATGCGGCAACGACTCCAGCGGCTGCAATGTCACTGATACCTCAAACCTCGACAGGTCCTGCTGCAGCAGCTGTGGAACGGCTTCAGCCTTGTCCTTTTTCTTCTTCTTGTCGTCTTGAATCCCCAGCTGTGATGCGGACATGTCTCCAGATGCCTGTACATTACGAGAGCTGCGCCGCACATGCAGCTTGATATGTGGGGCCTGAGTGCGGGGGCTACGACGCAACGGTCCGTCTGGGAGCAGAGCAGCTGGTCTCCAGTCCCCATCCTCACTGACCATTGCTGTTGAGCACGTGCTGTAAAACAAACTTTGCGTTACAAATGGACTGGAACAACAGTCACATATGTACAACCGGTAACTAGATGGACATACTACTCATTCAAAGAACATGCTCTAAATTTAAGAAACTTAATTGCTACATACATAATTTGAATGTATGTTTTTTTAAATAGTACTAATATTCAATACACAGGTAGATAGTTAACACACTATTTTATTTTACTTCTCTTTAGAATTATGTAGGTTAAAATTCCAACTATCATGTAAAAACAACCCCCCTACACACCAATAAATACAGAAAATATTATGTTCATTCCATGGTAAACTTCCTCTGTTTTTAAGGCAGTAGAACAGCACCTTGGGATGATAAATGACAACCCATTACAATTACTTCTGAGACCAACTTTAGAATAACAAACCACAAGTCATCAAGCAACAATTTGACACAGTGTGCCCTGAAGGGTTGATGATGGTCTGTTAAATGTCAACACAGGATGCCACCCAACTATTGTGCCCAGCTGGATCAGTGAAACATGAAACTCTAAGGGCATTTAGGATTTGTTCTAGCACACCCCAAGGCAGCATTGCACATTGAATAGAACTTCTGACCTAGTTGTGGCCAGGAGCACGCCACAACTTGTGAAACAAAAGATGATATTAGCTGGAGTGATTTTCTTTACCTCAGAACTGGTACAAGTAAATCAATCAAATACACTAGGCCCGAGCAGCATCCCGTGGTTCTGAGAAGGTGGGAACACTAGGACAAGAATGAGTACTAAAATACAGTAACGTAGTGTGTTACATTAACCAGAAAATTAAGCTGAATTTACAACTAACACTAGGCGTATGTGCGTGTAAAAGTAGAAACTCTGAGTGTGCATGCAAACATTCACATCCTCACATAAAGTGCATGCGTACATGACCGAGTTGTTCAACTTTATACTTCTTACATATGTACACATAGTTGTGGTTATGAATCCAGGTTTCAGAAGCGTAACGAACATACAAATTAATTGAATTTTTATATACATTTTTTGAATACTTCACCTTTTACCATAAATAATCTTTTTTTGTTTCATTCCAAAACTTTAAATGTGCCATAGTCAACTACAGACACTTTGCACTAACATAAACAATGTTTGTGCACGTCTAGAGACTACGGTGATCTGAAACCAAAACCATAAATATTTCATACGTGCAAGGGAATGTACGTATGTTAAGTGTGGTTGTGAATCCAGCTTCACTTCTTTTAAGAATCTGGAAACGCAAACTTGTAGTAGGCCGAACACATGGTCCTATGATGCAGAATGCCTGAGCTCGCTGCTAAGTTTTAAATTGAAACTGGTCACTTTCAGTAAAGAGGTATGGTGTACATGAGAGAGCACAAACTATCAAAGGTTCCAGTGAGATTACTTACAATTGATGAAAGACAGCACTATTTATCAGTTGACGCTAAGGCAAAAGTTCTCGCACGAAGACGTGACTGGCTACTACTACAACTACCACCCCTGACTAGACAGACGAGCACACAGCACTAGCAATATGTACATCTAAATTCAAACTTAAAGTTAAAATTATATGAACAAAACAATTACCATTAGTACAACATGCTGACAGGAGGCCTGGAAGTGCAAACAGAATCACTGGTAAAACACTATTACTCCTCCACAACCATTTGACAATAATGGCCAACTATACTGATGCAAAAGGTATGTTATGACCCGAGGGTTGTCACCCTGT
Organism: Medauroidea extradentata; assembly: GCA_003012365.1. Classification (NCBI taxonomy): domain Eukaryota; kingdom Metazoa; phylum Arthropoda; class Insecta; order Phasmatodea; family Phasmatidae; genus Medauroidea; species Medauroidea extradentata. The sequence continues at coordinate 4,366 of PNEQ01000155.1, forward strand.
GAGGCTACTTATGTTTACACAGTCTACACATATTCCTGTGGGTAGAAACATAACTGTAAAATATGCATAACACTTCGCTGTCAAAAGTGCCTGATGCCAGTCTCTGACATGGTATGTTGCTTCATAGTTCGTGCCACTCATTAAGATAGAAAAAAGAGAACAGCAAGGCCCTTGAGTCTCTGTTTACTATGACTCTTATAAGTTGTTTATATTTCACACTGGCTCTCCCTTCCCCACATTACACTGCACACACTTCCCTTAATGCATTATCTCTTTCTGTGTGCGATTCACAAGTCAGGATTTAGCTAAGGAAGTACAACAACAATATCCATTCAGAAACAGTGTTAATGTAGTACCTACAAACACCAACTTAAGTGTACGTAGATTCACATACTCAAAAATTTTATTTCACTGTTAGTGAAATACTACAAATGATTTAAACTACTTACTAAGAAGATTTGTTTCAATCAAAAGATATGTAATATCGGCTCACATTTGTATGCTATCTGAAGGACTAACTTTTTGTATTATTTAGGGTAACAACCACAGACGTAAATACACGTAAAAAAAAAATAGACAGAAAACTTTATGACACCAAAGAACACTCTAGTTAACCCTTAAAAACATCATGAAAACAAGGTGAACACAGTAGGGGCTCAGTGATGAACCACAATCAATGAAATCTGCTTCCACTTTCAGGCTGATGACGTGAAGACTCAAAATAAGGTATTTTCAAAAACTTGGTGCCTTTTAAAAAAAACATCCTTGCTTCTCTGTAACAGACCAATAAAACAGTTTGGTGGTTATTTTAATGGGCCTGATACTGTGAACTTACATAAATAACAAAAACTGAATTGAGTTGATCCAGAGGTCAATACTCCAATTCAATCATTTAGTTCCCCTTGCATACGGAATGTTCTTTATCACTATTTCAAGCTGTATCTCAACTTTCCAATAAAACACTTCAATTTAAAAAATTATTTTTCTTTATTAATTAAAAACATTTTTAAAACTTTTCTTCTAGCTAACTATTTGATATTATTTTGGAAATAATGTTCTTGTGAGTCACTGCATTCTAACAGAAACAATAACTGATGTTAAGTTTAATATGGCAAACAATACAGTAAGTACTAGTTTAATGTCACCTCTCTCAAAGTCATTTAGTTATTGGGGTGTTCGTACTTTTGATGACTTAATTCACTTAATATCAGCCACCAATTAGTTTAGCCGTGTTTGAAACATGACACACTTCCTCAGTTTTATTGTGCTGTTTTATAGTATGAATTCTATGTTGTACAGTACTTCCACTACGGGCCGCAATGGCCGAATGATCAGTCCAGTTGACTCCTACAAAGGCAATCCGGGTTAGATTCCCGGCGGGGTAGGTCCCCAGATGTTCGCGTAAGGGAATTGTGTCGGACAACCCCGCTGATTGATGGATTTCTCGGCGATCTCCCGTTTCCCCCACCCTTTCATATTGGTGATGCTCCATCATAATCACCTCATGTCACCCCTCACCAGCGCTAAAGACCTCAATGTTTAGCGCTAACCAAAATCTCTCCCACACACTCACTACTCCAAAATTACCTACCAAATTAATTGTTTAGTTCACACTGCCAACTTTCTTGTACAAGTAGACATACAACACTAAAATTATTCATACAAATTTTAATGCTGAATTTGGGATGTTGGGGACAATTTGTGTAATATTTATTGTACCTGCACCAAAAATAAATGATAAAATGGAAAAATGGCATTATTGTCTGCAGTTGATATCTTGGCATAATGACATGATACACAAATAGCCATTAATCCTTAAGTAGCTTCTTTTGTACAGCTGGACACTACGTATTTATTTCAAAACATTTCATTTTTGTAAGCTATTTTGTTAAAAAACATTTGCATGTACATGAAAATTGGTCATATACTCATATTCTACTTGTACAAGAAAGTTAACGAAAAATAGAATCGTCCCTACCCTGCACTAACAATTAAACTAGTCCTTGTACGTTATCCACTACAGTAGTATGCTCAGTGGCCATACACACAATGCAAGTTTGCTGCAAGTCGTAGTGAACCAAAAGGTGTTTACTTCTCATACAAGAAATATGATCTAGTGTACTAGACTTAAGCATTAATTACTTTAACAAGTGACAACAATAAATAACATTGAATATGGCAATATTTTTGCTGCCCTATTCTAATTGCGAAAATACAGTATTCAAACCAATAATTTTGTATGTACCAAATTGGAAGAAATTAAAATTGGGAGCATGTTACATTTGTCAGAGGTTTGAAAATATTTACTGAATAGTTATAGTCCATTACCAAAACATTTACACCAACATTTGTTTATGAAAACTCACAAGATTAGATTTTAGATTAGATAGAGCAAAATTTCAATTTGAGTCATTTAAAAATAAATCAGAGTGAAGATTGCTTCTGCCAAAAAAAATTGATTAACTACTTACACTCATTTGATCAAAACCTCACTAACTTTCGGCGATCACAAGTCCTTAACGCTTGACCGAGTAAACCTGAATAACTCTAGTAGGTTACTTCTTCTAAACATCATACAATTTGACTTACAGCAAAGTGAAACTAAATTAACTAACAGCACTAGTACTCAGTACGTTACGAAATTACTGATTTACGACATATGTACTGTCTTTTATATTTTGGCGTCTGCTTCGTAGGTCATCTTTGTTATCTCTGTATTTGATATTCCCCCTTTGTTTGTAAAATGCTATTGTTTACAGACAAAAACACAGCTAAAAAGCTAGGCAGTACTATGAAAACTATGCTAAATGTTTTACGTAACTACAATTCCAACTTGAAAATCATTATGGCAAATGATGTTACTAAACAAACCACCAAACTTCTTGGGAATACGTCGGTTAAGGTTACCGTACCTTTGTGATTGGAAAGTAGAACTAGGTCATTTTAAAACATCAGCATTTTGTGTGACGAGATATTTGACAATGCTTAACAGCTAAGCCTTCAGTGCTGTTGAGGGGTCACAAAAGGTGGGTATGGAGTAGTGAGGCTCAAACCAGCTCAATTTAAAGAGCTAGATCTCGAGAAATCACTTTGGGCAGAATGTCATTCAAAAGAGTAGTCTCTTTCTCAAGAAGCGAGCCGAGAGGGACGGAACAGCTTGCCATTCCACAGCTTGCCACATGCTCAGAATAAATGTGCAGAGCAGTACAGAGCCTTGTTCTTTCCTGTCGCTAGGCCTTTCTGCCTGCACTAGACTCTGGAACGATTGACAAGCTGCAAGCATGTCACCACTACACGCTCTCTAAACACTAACTAACAAACAAACTCAGAGTAACTCTCAAATCTGTGTTGCTAAGACACACGAACGAGCAGAGAGCAAATTGCAGCTGTAAATGTACCCAAAAAAATGTTTATTGTATTAAAACTGTAATGTAATTTACAATTTTTTCTATTACTGTATTTGTGACTCAAACTTGATTCTTATGATTGCAGCAATGGCTTCTAGTAGTTCAAGCCATTGTTATCAAAACATTATACTGGCTTGGTGCTTGTAAAGGTATGTCTCACTGAAGCATCTTTTGAACAAGACAGTTAAAAAGTTTATATAGCATTTTTTACAGACTTTGTGCTTGTCGACAGGGGCACTGGAACATATTTAAGTTGGAGTGATGCACAGCAACTTAGCTCTAAATAACTTTTTTTAAAGGGGGTAACATAATTGTTGTGGTGCTTGGGCCATAACCAGAAGGGAAGGGGGGTCAAGGGCCCCCTGGGAATATTTCAATTTCAAGATTCAAAATTGTGCTAATTAACTAGTTTTTAAACCTAACCATAGAGTATATAGTGCATAAAATGTATACTAATAAGAACAGGAACATTTTTCTGAGTGTTCAGTTAACTTAAAGAAAAGAAACTAGAACTACATATAGTGTGCCTCCTGCCTGGAGCAGTTTTGAGCTTTGGATGCTCAGAATTAAAGGAATAATAAGAACAACCTTGAAGCTCTCAAAATACGACCTCGCCACTAAGAAAAACATTTAACCAACAAGTAAGCTTTTCACTCAACAGTTTATACTACAGGACTTAAACTTTGATCGTATTATAATTTTATTGATTTAAAGTTTGTAGCAAAGTTAAGTGCAGTATTATACCAGGGTTTTGCATGTTTCTTGTCATTATAATATTTTAGGCACAGCAGTTAGTCAGCTTTGTTTCGGGGTCTCTGAACACTGCTACTAATCTGTGTTTTGGCAAGTGACATTTTGTACTCTACATAACAGAAGGTTGGTTTCATTTCCGTATAATGTGCACTAGTAAAATTATATCATAAGAAAAACTTCCCAAACACTCTACACTGCATATGAAATTCATGGCAGGTTGCATAGCGTTCAGTTTAGCATTCTATATTAAACACTGTGTATGCTTGCGCAATGATAGAACTCACTAAAGTCGATGAATCCCTGTATGAAGGAGATGGTCTGAATAAGAAATTAAAAACCTCAACCATTCCTCTTTTCCTCCATGATGGGTAAAATTTTCCACCATAGTTAGAAGGATCTACATATTATGAATTGAACAGCAGGATAAGCGTAGAGATTAGGACAGTCACTATAAATAATAAAAATTGCCAAATAAGTTCTTATCACAGATGTACACTTCTTGTCAGTGACACAAATTTAGGCAGGGTACAAATGAAACAATCTACCCCACCCCCCTAAAATTTGAGGGTTAATAAGAACCTCCAGTACCCTGCCTGCTGGTATTGCTGGTTGAAAATGCTGGGCAGTAGCATCTTTAAAACGTGATAATTAAATGGTATACTTGCAGTTTCCCTACATCCTACAAACAGCAGTAAACACTAATTGTGATTGTGAGGCCGATTACCAACTCTAATTTCAAATCTCTATTAAGAAGGAGACTTGAAAGCAGTTCTCTGGAGAAGAGTGACCCGCTCTGGTGAGTGAGTCGTTCATTATGAAAGAGTCGTTCCCAAACAATCCATCACTAGCGTGGAGTGGTGCCGGAATATATGAGTGGGAAAAAATAGATTTCCCAGACTAAACTAACAGACCGGCGGTATCATCCGCCAGGAATCAAATCTGTAAGTTAAACAATTTGTAAGTTGTAAGTAAAGAATATCAATTTTGCAGTATGAGAAAAATAAATTGCACCACTAGCATCGGTTCATCACAAATTTCTTTTCAAATGTAAATAAAAGTAATAAAAGACATTAAATGTCAAAACTCCATTTACTTTGAAACCTACAGTATACTGTAATTTTATATATGATTTTTATGAAATAAACTAGTGGCGACAAAACTACAAAGACATTGAAAAACTTGACAGGTACATTAAGAAAAAATTTGTACTAGGAACAGACGGACAAAACTGACGAGCAGATAAAAGTGCATAGTTTAGATATGTTCACTAAATGTCACCATTGTAACAACCTAATATGACATTAAGAAAGGATTTTATGTTATGTCCCAATATGTAGAATGTATCGTATTGTAAATTATGAATATCTTTGGCCTACAAAGTCAGAGAAAATAAATTTCTGAATAGGTAGGCTACCCTACTGAACTGTCAAACAACAGGTAATCATAAAGGACAGAAATTATAAACCTGCAAAATAGATAGAAGGTACTGACCTGATTCAAATAGAAGTAAGTCTTACGTGATAAAGAACAAACACCTTAATCTTGTTTATCATTCTGCAATGTAGTAAGTAAAAAAAACCCACACAGTATTCTCTACTTTTTAAGAAAAAAAAAAATGTGTCCCAATTGTTTCTGGTGTTCTGACACTACAGGCTGTCAAGGTTCGAAACAGCTACCCGCTGCCTTCTGGACAGTTTTTTTAAAGCATCTGAACGACTACTTTGCATGCTGCTTGAAAATGTCTGCGGTACGTCAGGAGGTCAGTATCTTAAGTGGAGTCAACTACACTGATAAAGGTATGTATAGTTTGTCTGGCGCCACGAAGTTTCAACTTCAAAAGCAGTTGTAATGTCTGCTCTTTATTGGTCTCTAGCTCTGTATCAGTGGGACACAACAGTTTCGCCAATTATTTCTATTTGCAAATTGTTTATAAGGTCATCAGCCTCTAACTACTCTGCAATATCTTCTATACACCTACACACTATAAAAACTAAGCTAGGTCAACAATCCAGATAATATTTAGATTAAAAAGGGTACAAATCTGTTTGCAACTGCATGATATATTAGTGGAAAGTTATAGTTATTTGGTCCAATTTAGTTGAAAGAAACAGTAGAAGTTAGAAACAGTATAAAAAATTTGTTCACAGCACTAAATTACTGAACAGTAAATGAGCAACAAAACGCTAACACCAAACTATTTTCTGCTTGAAGTAGAAGCAGCACACTCGCAACCCATTGGACACTTGAATAAGTTAGATGGTGTTGGACATAATGGCAGCGACCGGGCCAAACATTTTAAACGGCTAGAGTCCAATAGATAATTAAAAAGTAAACTTAAGAGGGCTTGGAACAAAATTCAACGCTAAATGCATTAATCTACAGCTTTATGTTTCTTGAAGACAATTTACAAAAATTAAACAATAGCAATCTTTGAGAATAGTTTTAGCCAACGTTTTAAACAAAATTGTTTCTAGTGTTACGAACTTCTGAGGCACAACCTTTGCCACCAAAACCTTGTGCACTTAACTGTGGCGCAAGAGATCACACGTAACGATTTAGTAATTCTGGACAAATATTTGCTCATAAAGTTGCCAAATACCATTTTCTAGGATTGTCATTGAATATTTTCTCCATATTGGATTAGAAAAAAGCGTAGAAATCAATTGTTTTCAGCATTTATTTATCTACCACGCAATCCTAATGAGTAATTGGCAAGTAGTGACAACAGACCAGCCTGTGTGTAAAAGGCAATGACCTGAACATGTAACACTACTTTCACAACTTAGCGTGCTAAGTGGCGAGAACCAGGTACATAATTTCAAGTTTTGCTATTTTGAATAACATATTCATTGCAGCAAGATGCTGTGATCCATTTTAGGTTAATTGTAGTAACTGTGATAATTTGCCAAAATTCTTAAATAAAATGGCAGAGAATGTGGAAGCAACAATTATTATTTCTCTATTTATTAAATGAAAAGGATTAATAATTACTCTGACCTAGCAGGTGCAAAAATTGTGTTGTTAACATTTTAACTAGAGATACAAATGATCTATAATTATGTTAATCTGTTACTCCTGCTCGTTGAGTCACTTCATCTTTTTCACAACAAGCAGATTGGTCAAACTGTCACATCTGGAGCTCAACAGTGTGTTCCAGCCACTCCAGACCAACTCAGCTGGCAGGCAAGCACATAATTATATTATTGATATTATGATAACCTCTCCTCATTGATACTGCTGCAGAGATGGGTGTTTCAGCTCGGTATTTAGACGATTGTAACCTGAAACTTTTTCAAATATTATTTGCTATGTAATGTTTGGGAACATTTTCCACTTTATTAAGTTTCTTTTGTCAGAATCATGTTTTTTTCCAAACTCATGGCACAACGACCCGCTCCTCTTCAGGATTCAGTTCAGACTGTAGAAACTATTTCTATTGTTCATCAACAATTTTAATGAATCTTTACTTTAAACGTTGATGATCAATTTTTTTATCAATGCAGTGCAGCAAGACATGTATTGCAGCATAAATGAATAAACATTGTATACTAGTTCAGGGATTAGCCACCATGTTATTAAAATGAGATTATAATAACAAAGACAAAGTGTTGGAAACTGCTAGTTAAGTGGCAGAAAAAATTGACTAAGGGCTACAGAAAAGTTGAATGCAAATAAGATAAGAATGGGAAAGACGGTCAAACAAGGCAATGATTGGCAAAATAAGAAGACCAAGGAATTTCGCTATTGAAGAAAACTTGCCATAAGAATAGAAAAAGATGCTCGTAGTCACATTTTACAAAGAGGTTGCTAGTATAGTATATATGATACAAATAAGAGGAATTGCTTGCAGAAATTTAGAAAACACCTTGTCAAATGAGACTGTTGGCATGACTGACAGAACTCTGTGCAGTAAGCAGAAGTGAAGCAAGTGAATTGAAGGTAGACAAAGTCTAAACGTTTTTTAAACCTAAGTCAGAATCTACATAGGCTACACCCCCACGGACATATTGGACACACTGGGTTCAGCTGGCTGGATGCATGCTAGTGCACAGACAGTACAATTCATTGTGACGAAAAGTTTCTGTTCAGAGAGTCTTTTCCAGTGGCGGATTTAAGCAATTATCTTAGGGGGAGGGGAGTATGCCTTAAAAAGTATATATACACACCACAAAACAAAAGGGGGGGGGGGTCCGGGGGTCCTCTCCCGGAATAATTTTTATTTATAGGTGCAAAATGGTGCTATTTCAGGAGTTTCCAGCCTAAAAATTTGAATAGACTGCTTTAAAAAAATTGTTATTTTTTTTATGATAAATTATGCTTTTAATAGAAAAAAACTTTGTGCTCACATAAAAAAAATTCTGATTTGCCAAGTGGTTACCACCCCAATTAATAAGAGTAAGTGCCATCAACTATAAGTAATTATAAATTACATATATAGTAATAAAAATATGTCATGCGAGGAATCATTCTTCTCGTCATTGTGTCAGGATACCAATATTCTCTATACACAGAATTTTATTTGGGAAAAACAGAAATATATACTGTAAAACGGGGTGATTAGAAACTGAGGTGAATGGAAAGGAAATAAATTCTTAGCTAGTTTCTTTAGCTTAAAAATAATATTATTACAATAAAACTACTGTTTGTAAATGGTTTTAACTTGCCTATATAAAAATTGAATTTGTAAAACAGAGTTTATACTGAAAATTTTGCTTTAAAATTGTGTTTATATTCACGCCAGTGTTTCTCACCTAGTTTTACGATATACTTCGTCCTTGTGGAAATAGTAGGCGCAAGCGTCTGGGCCTTTTGGCACCCACTAATGCTTATTTACCCCCCTTACCACTTCCTAGCTGCCGGACAAGAGGGGAGGAAAGCCAGTCTATTGTGTTCAAGATATAAAAGTTAAATTGTTACAATAATTACAATACGCAGAATTTGTGGAATTAAGAAAAACATGTAGGGTATTTGTCAAAGTGCAGCTGAATGCAATTAAATAATTATGTAATAAATATGGCAACGGCAGAAAGTTACAGTCCTCGAGGGGTGGGATCATCTTTCGGAAGTTGTCTCCTGATTGGCCGAGTTGAAACAAAGCCTGCAGTGCAAGCAATAGGAAGGTTGGCACCATACAAGAGCATGGCTAGGTTGTTAACAGAATTTGGGATAGACGTATTCAAGCAGCACTGCGTTGAGACGCAAATAACGGCAGGCCGACGTGCCGCCGCTGGACGTCAGATCAGGCGCCGAACGCCTTTAGAGAGACAGTGTTGAACAAAGAGATTGACGAGCAGAGGTGGTACGACGGGACGCCTACGAGTTGCTGTATTTGAACCCGTTATTTAGAAGTATTGCAAAGCATCACAAGTTAGGGCTGTAGACGCTGACGATGCCATGGTAACCTTCGACGAAATTTAACTATGTTATGCTGAGCTAGCAGGCGTATTATCAAGTGCAAAATCGACAAACCTTGCATAATAACGGTCATGCCACAGGACGACAGCGAAAACTTGCTGTCTGGTTTAAACTGAACTTACAGATTTCTTATTATTCCACGCACTTTACACCACAGAACTTTAGGACGTCGACTGTAAGATTCTGCTACGACGAATTTTTTTTTACGTTAGCTCTTCAATAACGTACTCTAATTTTAATGAATAACAAACTAAGTTGCACAAAACATTTTAGAATCTAGAAACTAGAAATATTTGTTACATATTACAGATACACTGCATTCTGTGACACAGTTCTTAAAAACCACATTGGAAATTATATAATCTAGCAGACCTCACAAAAGATAGGCGTGACCTGGTAAATTTGGTTCTGCTGGTTGACGGATTTTCTCGGTGATCTTACGGTTACCCCCTCCCTTCATTCCGGTGCTGAGGCATCACAAGCACAAAATACCTAGCTGTTAAGTGCTGATCGAAATATCTTCACTCATTCAAAAGCTTCATGTCACGGGAACATTCACAAAATAAAAGCAAACAGACTTGTTGAAAATAAGCAATTTATACTGAAATTAGATGTCACGGGCCAATGGTTATTCGCTCAAATTTATGTGCACAAGAATGAAAAATTGTATTTTTAAAAAATTTCTAAAAAGTCTATTAAAAATCCTTTACTTTAGATTTCCTTAAATATAAAAATTTGTTGTTTTGCCTTTTTTAAAACTGTGAGCATACAGCCAACGACTTTAAATTAATTTCAGTGTTAATTATTTAACTACAGTTATTCATTAAGGCTTCGCCGAGATATGTTCCTGTAACGTTGAAAATTTGACTTTAACATGCTGTTATGGAATAACTATGCAAGCTAAAATATGGTTCTTGAGAGGATAATATAGTCATAGTAACATAATACTACAGTAATAACTAATAAACTGTGACAGGCCCATATGGTCGCCCAACCGATTTAGTATATTAAATAGTCATCAGTGTCAACCATCATAAATTAATGTGCAATAATAACTATGTCTTGCGACCATTCATTCTCCTCGTCATTGTATCACGATCACATTGCAATAGTTCTCATCGAAATACCATTACTACACCAAGTTTTATGTTAAAAATAAGAAATTGTATATACTGTGTCCTTGTGAAGACGAGGAAGAGACGAGCAGGTGCATAGTGTGTCTTGGGGCCTCACCCCACCCCCGCTCGAACCACCTCCCTAGCTGGTCACGAGGGGAGGAGTCCAGCCAATGGCTTTGCTAGTTGTTACAGTGTAATAGATATGTAGTAATTAATAGATCAATAATGTGAACAAGTAAATGAACCATTTTATG
>PNEQ01000155.1:16312-30084 GCA_003012365.1 Medauroidea extradentata
ATCAATAATGTGAACAAGTAAATGAACCATTTTATGTAAATGAATGTAAATAGTGACAAGAAATTAAGCAATGATTTAATAAATACGGTTCTGGCCGGAATTGTTGTCCTCGAGAGGCGGGGCCATCGGGTGTAAGCTGACTCCTGATTGGCCCAAAAGGAACCGGAGCTTGCTGGCCAAGTGACGGGGGTTTTTTGGCACAAATCCAGAGAGAAGCGAGCCGGCGTCGGTCCGGGACGGACGTTGTCAAGCGAGGAGGTCGTCGGCGAATCGCGGCGACGGTAGGGCAGAGTGCCACCGTCAGGCGTCGAAGCTAGGCGTCGAGACGCTCAGTATTGTGGGCCGAGGCGCCATCATTGTCGTCGTTTTGGGCGTCGGGACGCCATCAAGTGTTCACCGAGTCACTAAGTACGTCGGGCCGAGACACCTCTGGGTAGTAAGTGGAGAGAGACAGTGATTGCGCGGCATTTAATATTCCAATTAGTTGCCGGGGCTCCGTGCGCACGACCGTATTGCTTAAGAGCCATACCGACAAATCGACATAAGTATCGGTCCGCCCCGAGAGGACAGCAACGACGTGCTAACCGGACAAAAAGACTTGCAACTCTTTCATTATCCAGTAACATAGTATCCAGAACTTGCACACAGCAACAATAGACGACAAAACACCCGCAGAAACAGATAATAAATAAATGTATATTTAAAAAAAAAACCGAACGTCGTAAAACTAATGTTACCTATGTCGCAAAAATTAAATTTTAGAATTTTTTACACTTGAACAAACTTAAAATGCTTTCGCGGTATAAAAAACCTGATAAAAACGAACCTGTGTCACAGTATCAGCATCGCCGTCCCTGTTTCAAGTTTCTGCAGTTTACTAAAAATATGTAAACAAGTTATTACCTGTATCTTCCTAGTTAGTATTCAACATTAAAACACAACGTAAAACACTTCATAACCAATATAGTTTAAACCATCACTTATTCACTGCACACTAGTGACAAAGTATGTGAAGACATGGTGTCATAGTTTGTACTCCGCCCCCTCCCCCCTTCCTGGCCATAGGCTATGGACCGTTATTTATGACAGTGTCGAGCTTTGACCATTCTCTCTTCGACCTGACACCTTGCCCTCCTGCTGAGAAAAGTTCTAAAGGGACATTACACAAGAGAAATAACAGGAAATATATCCTCCCGCCAGCACAGCACACAGCTCTTATCAAGCAAGAACTATCCTCGCTTACCTAAAACGGAGCTTGAGAGAGGAGAACAAGTTGTTAACTATATTGAATTTTGCAGTTTGATAGCATAAAATGTACATATTATATGAGTAATTATAGGCATTTGTAAGTCCATGTGCTTGGTGGAACTATTTACAAATATTTATCTGTATACTAGTAATGTTTCTTCTGTATGCATTGTAACAATTTACTACACCAAAAAAACACACGACAGGTTCTTAGGGGGGCGGTCGCCCCCCCGCTCCCCATAAATCAGCCACTGGTCTTTTCATGATAGTTCTGCCAAAATTCCAAGTTCTCTGATTATGAACTATAAGTCTGGAAATTAAAACATAATTCAGTGAAGAAACTGACCCAACTATTTAGAACAGTTTATTGCATAAAATTTAGCAGGTATTTTAATATAATTTTTGTTATTTTACAAAGATAACCTTCATGAACAATGGTGAAGCATGGTTGTGTTCCAAGCAGGGATGCTTCTAGGCCCTCGAGTCTCAGCGCCCCTGCAGCCTCTCATTTGCTTCCATCCTTACCAACTTGCACCCTTTCCTTATTTTCAACACCACTTTGTTTTAAATTGCTCTGCTCTATCATTTCGCTATATATAATAACATTAAAAGTTATGACAATAATTAATTGGTTCAACCGTAATTTGAAAACTACTCTTAACCATATATTCTTGCTAACAGAGAGCACTAGTCAACAACATGAACATCGAAACCATAAAATTATTACTGGTCACCGTACTGGCACATTTAAAAACAGTGATGGAAAATTCCCCCATTTTCTTTTCCACTAAAGCGCCCCTGTGGAAGTTGTGCCCTAGGCCTGGGCCAAGTGGAAAATTCAGCCCTGATTCCAAGGCAACTGGTACAAGATCAGACTACACGCTGAGCATGCAGCAGTTCTGTTGCTGACATCTTCGTGTATTACAAGAGAAATTGTTCCTCACCTCTTAGATGCTACTGGCTGTGGAGTGTACCTACCCCTACCAGTCTAACATTCCACAGACAACCAATAGTTCAGTGCAGTCACTGATCACTGCCTGCACCAAAACTTCCAACCGTTGTCACTGTTCATAAACTGTACTGAGCATCAAACTATGGAGGGTGAAGAGCGGGTGGTCAAGTAACAGTTAATAAGTCAAGCATGGAAATATTCTGCATTTTGGGGAGGGAAGAGGATAGTCTGTATGTAAATGTAGTGTGCTCAAGTTGATCTGCCAGAATCAAAGGATGGAATCTATTTTGAATACAACCTTGGCTTATAGTACAACTATCACTAACAGCAATTCCATGTGTGGGCAGTACTGACGAAATAGTGATACAACAAACAATTAAGACTATTTTGACCTAGTTTTTTTTACAAATTGTCAAATTTTTTTACATTTTCTCGAAGTCTTGTCAAATGGACGTGGTCATAATAAATAGGGACTCAACAGTACAGTTATGCAGAGATCTGTTATACTGAACATAAAATACATTAATTTGCCAATGACATACTATTATTATTCATAGGATACAAAAAAAATTTTTAAATCATATGCCATGGTAAGACCAAAATGTGTCAATTGATAATATAAAATAATAATAACCATATTTAAAAAGCAGCAGTTCACTTCCAGATATAAAATGAGAGTCAGAACTGTTAACATTTCACAATGCAGCAAAGTGTTCTGTTCTAGTTTTCTCCACTGTGTAGACAGCAGGATCTGTTAACAGTTGCAACTCTGCTGGCCAGACAGCGACACAAAGCAGAGAGCATATGTTATCTAACTTTCGCCTCCCTATCCCCCACCAATTTTCCAACCATGTGTACTTCACGCTTCTCTTTGTGCATCACAACTTCTTCTTTCTCTACTGGACAATGCATCGAAATTACTTCTAGCCCCATAAATCAGGCATCACCAAGCAAGGAGAAGAAGGTCCAACAAGAAAAATGACCACATTCATGAGGACCTCCATCCACCACTCCAACAAGTGAAACGAGTCTAGAGATAACCATTCATCCCAACCTACTCACTTTTTCAGAGGATGCCTGCTTCATAAACTCTTTTTAAGACTCTGGTAAGCCCCAAGTATGACACGATCCATCAAAAAATGATACAGAGTAGTAGGAGAACTTAACAGTACTGGAGAGAATTTTTTTTAATAGACTAATTTCTTTGTATTATACGTTTGAATGGAATTACTTATGAATAACATTAGCTAGCTTATGTTTTTCGTACAGCTTTATAATTAAATTCACAAACAAGGAAAATAATTTTAGGTAACTATATAAATTAAAAAGGTCTTCATTTCCAACACAACCCAGCTACGCCAAATGTAAGAAGAAATTTGTAACTATTCTTCTGGAATTTCACAAACTGGTTAGTGATTAAAAAATTTAGGCCTACCTTCTTTAGCAAAACCCTCAGTTCTAAATTAACAAATTCACAACCAACATTAACGAAAATTCTTATGCATTTTATAATGGCAAGATAAAAAATTATATTAGGTTGTTTTTATAGAATACAAGAGTGATGCCACACTGGTATTCCAGGCAACTTTCTTTAATCAATTGCATTCCTTCGAGCCTATAAGTATGACTAGGACTATCAGGACACGGAACATATCGTGTATACAACCAAATCAAACACACACACACAGAAAAAACAAAACTGCACAACCCTAAAATATACAATATTTATAATATACATCAACTGTCAAACTTACTGTTACCTGTCATTGGTTTCCTCATCGAACTCTCGCTGAGAACCGTCATCGTTTTCATCTCTATCTTCACATTTAACGATCGGTTTTTTTTGCCTGAAACAAAAATGTTACATAGGCTAAATACAGATGCCGCTGCATTCCAGTACGCCATAAGGGTGAAGCAAACCTAAAGGGAACCTATCAAAATTACATATTTTGACAAGTGTAAACGGCGGGAAATATATTGATCGTGACGGCTCACACCTTCGCCACCACACCCCCTTCTTCAGCCAAAGCACGTAATTTTCCACCGATAAACTAAATACTTTTAAACAAATAATATTTTGCTTACGTTGAATATGATTCTGCAAGGTCTAACAAGAACGAAACGAAATCCACATCACTATGATAGACCAGCTTTTTCTTCAAAATAATCCATCGTCTAGCGTTTCCAGCACCAATGTAGATATTGTTCACTGTGTTTTTGTCGTTCGCCCTACATTGAACAGTTCTAGGCTTCCACTTGTTTTTGCGTACGATCCTGTTATCTTTCGTACTTCTTTTGGGCATCACTACATATTACTATATCCAATTTAGAACAAAAACTTCGCGAATTGTTGGTCAAACATTCTATCCTCTTTATGCCCAGCCCCTCCAGCCATATCGATCCACAACATGGCGAATAGCGACAAGTAGCAGACGATTCTATTTACAACTATATCGGCGGGAAATTGAAATTTCGAGCATCACCGTATAACATCGGATATTTACGCATGGAGTCAATCTATGCATTGATCGTTGATCAAGGTCCTGCGGCGCTTGCCAATGTAATTGAAGTGCCTCTTTGTAACTGAGGGCGCCAATAGCAAGTGTTTAAACAAATACCAAATATTAGTATAGGAATGTCAGAAGCACGGTCGTAGAATAACAGGTCTGGACACTCGCCTATCAAACAATGTATTTTGCTTGACCCCCTTGTTGTTTGGCTGTAGTTTGTCAAGTTACCGAGAATGTAGTACTTTTTGGCGCTGTTTTCCGGGCGGTCGGACTCAAACTCTGTTCACTTTTTTCCATTGTTAAATTTAGAAAGTAAATGAAGATTTTTTATTTATTTATTTATTTTATTTATTTATTTTCGTTCTGTTTGACCCCATATACGACAAAGTCGTGGGGGTATAGAACTCGTCAATTTTTAAATTAATATATTATACAAAGTACTATACATAACTTCAACAGTTTAAGTACAAGAAAATTATAGTATAACTAAAGAAAAAAATTAAAAAGAAAAAAAAAACTTGAATGGTTTGAAAATGGTACAGCACATCCGCTTTGCAATACAAACACAACATATTACATGGGTGATTAAATGCATACTGTTTGGAGACAAATCAATTTTTGAATGGTTTGAAAGTGATACAGCACATCTACTATACAATATAAACACAATACATTACAATGGTGGTTACATGAATAGGCCTACTTCATAGGGAGAAAGGTTCATGTTACACTTACATATATTATTGCTGGAGCATTTTCTTAAATTCGTGAGCGAAGAAAGTATTTCATAAATTGATAAAAGATACGTATTGATAATTTGTTTATCTTAGCGGAAAGGAAGTGGGCGGAGTTTAGTCCGATCACCCTAACTGAAGCGCCAACAAAACACAATAGGCATAATTTAGCGGTTGAATTGGTCACAAGCTGTTAGCAAGCGTTCGCCGAATCTGTTTGCATTTACAAGAAATCGCTAAAATGCAATATTCAGTAAACATAAATGGCTACCACAATAGAGTTACGAAATAGTGTACTTGTTATTGTCTTATCAGGATTAGAATTGGACTGTATAAAGGAAAATACTTCGTCACGAATACGTTTATTGGAAAATAAACTACTTTCACTATTTTTTTTACATGTACAATATAATAAATTGTAGAAATAAATTTAATTGTGCACCAGCATATGATGAAAAATTAATATTACATTATTTTATTTTCAAATAACTTAAGTTTCGTCCATATTTCACATAAATGCAGTTTGTTTTGGTTTCAGATTTGTTCGAAACAAAACCGGAAATAAAAGTAAATTTAAAAATCCTGTGAACAAACCCTGTAACCGTCCTCCTGCCTCGTTTGCCAGAAACGTGCAAACACCCTCAGCCTGGTTGCAGCATGTTTGCAAACACCCTTGTAAACAGGAGCGCTAAAATGCTCTGTTTACAGGTACCGCTGCCAATTCAACCGCTAAAATACGCATAATAATCTCGGTAACTTGGTGAACTACAGCCAAACAACAAGGGGGTCAAATATCCTGGTGAGTATCCAGACCTGTTCTTCTACGGTCGTGGTCAGAAGAAATAAACCGAAGACGTGTTATTTAAAATCAGTTCACGCCTATAAGAGCGCTATTCTTTCTGCAGTAGCACATTGCTCAAAAGGTAGTTTTAGTCTAATAATTGTTATTAATATACTGAATTGAAATAATGCCTTTAGAATAAAGTTATGATCTTTTAGTTATAATTTTTTATTTATTTTTTTATTTATTCTTTTATTGAGGAAGGTTCCTGAGGGCTTGAAAGCCAATTAGTGAAACAATACACATGTATTTACATGTTGGCCAACAATGACCGTTAGGGGTGGTATATGTTACAATGGGACGTCCAAGTGGCTAACCCCGCGCATGTCAATCCCTGAGGCCGAAAACACAAAAAAGTTCCAGAAACATTAAAACTATTGTACTCTACATGGTTAGGTCGAAAAGACTGAGTGGCATCAGGGAGACGAGAAGCACGACACACGCGACTTACTGCTTCGGGGACCAAGCCAAAACCACTGAACATAGCGTTTGGTGAGGAATGCAGCAGTGCGCGTTCCCGCTAAACTTGTTCTAATGTTTCTACATGGTATCTCAAATATTAATTATTTTCTGAAAGAATATTGAAAATAAGCAGAAATACATTAAAAAAATTTGTGCAGTATATGCAAGTCCAAAATCTTAAGGGGCATTTTTAGAAATACATCATGAGATGAAAGCAACAGTTAAAACCTCTGTAAAATTCGTCAGAATTCATTTACGTAATATTTGAAATGTAAACACTTAAGCCAAATCACAAGCAAATTACGAAATAAAAAATATATATGTAAAGAACAATTAAAACAATGTTTTTGGTAGGCTTTACGCAGTGTCCTACCGCCCTAGTCATTTATGTTGAACATTCATGTAAAATTTATTTAACGAGTTCTGTAATACAAGTAACATAAAATGTTTGCTGTAAAATCACTGCATACATGTCTGTCATTAGTTTAGCACCAATCACCTGGGACTCAAATTCGACACTGTCTTTTGCTGTCTCTATTACGCAGTGGTACGTAGAGCGCCGAAGCTGCATACATTTTCACACAGTCTCTAGTAGCTCTAGTTAATTTTACAAATACTACCAATTCGTTAGTGGGCCCTGCTTTGATAAGGGTGGTCTAAAACTGCTCGATTGAAGCTGGTTGTTTATAATCACCATTTATGACTTTGGGTGGTTTTAGTCAGTGAGAAGGGCGATCACGTACCCAGGACCACGCCGCAGTGGTCCAGACATTGGAGGCGGTAGAATAGGCGCCTGCAGAACACGTCATCAGCCCCCATTAAGGCAACCGTAAGGCCGCAAATAGTACCAGTAGCCGGGAGCTCGAAAGAGGTAGCAGTCTCATAGCTAGTATGTGCTTGCTGGCAGTGCTGGAGACAGAATTTCCGCCCGTCGATAGCAGTACTGACATCGTACTGTCTACTCCGGCAATGTGTCTCCAATGTCACTCATGGAGTACCTGTTAATACTGTGTAATCTGCCTGCACCTGCTGCAGTCCGGTGATGGGCGCGCAGGCAACCTGGTGGGCCAGTGCACCACGCAGGTGACTCACCTCCTAAGGTAGTGAAAAGCCAGGATGCTCCTATATCTTCGATGCCCTAGGTGAACTGCTGGGTCCGCCTCCTTCGCCAATGTGATAGAGAAGGAGCAGTCACACTTGCAGGTCTCACATGAGAGCATCATGTGCAGGAAGTCTGCACATTACGGTGGTGTGGCTACATCCACCATGGTGGTGACTCTGGAGTGTCAACGTCGCTGCTCTTCCCGTCAGCCTCGCTGTCCGCTTGGTTATACAGTGAGAAGTGCCCTGTTGGGGAGGATGGCTCTGCAGCTCCCTTGTTGACGACATTGTTCTCGGCATCATTAGGTAAGGTTGTTGTGGATTCCTCAGAGGTCAGGAGTTTCTTCGGGTCTGCTTGATGGGGAATGGTCTCGTCCAGCTGGCTCTGCCCTCCTGTCCTGGTGGTAGGTCACTCCGCCTCTCTCATCATCTCTGCTGAAGATGACAAGGATGAATATAAGGGTAAGGAAACAGACAAATTAGGCTTGTTCACTCCTGCTGGTTCCTCTAGGTACACCTGTATCTCAGGTGGTGTGCCCTCTGGGCTTCATGAGTTCCGGCTGGTTAGTTCTCCTTCCATCAATTCGTCTGTAGACGTCAGTGCTGGTGTGCAATCGCTTTGCCGCATGGTGGCCCACTAGAATGATGTAACAGATGTTACCCGCAGCTCGAAGAATGTCATGGGGTCTGATCTATTTTGGGGCCAGTCCTGCGCAGAACGCCATCTTGCCTGTCGACTGTAGGTGTGTACGGGCGTACACCCTTTGTCCAGGTTGGAGTTGTGGTGGTTACTTTGTGGTGTGGAGAACCCTGGAATGTGATGCAAGAAGGCTGCCTTTCGCGCACCTTCTGTCAGTTCCCTCACGATGGCGACTACATGGTTTATCCGGTGCGGAAAATCCGAACATGTAATGCATGTTGCACGCTGATCTTGATGTGAAATTTTAGCCTTTACTAATGACACAAACTTGGGCGACAAATTGAGGCGAGCGGAGGTAGTGGTGAGGCCAGCTCGTCAGGGGGGCAAGCACTCGGAGAGCTCAGGTCATGTCACGCACTCGTTAATACACACAAACCCTTAAACAACACAAGATAAAAGAGAATAATTTTAAAATGTGAATTCTTGAAGATTAGTCCCAAATTGTACTATGTTTATATAATTATTTTCCAAAATGAAGTTTTCAGGTATCCAGGTATTTATGTTACATTTATTTGCAGTAATATGTATTTTGGTTCTTAAAATTTCAGAAAGGAATGAAGAAAACTTTAAATCACTTTCCAAAATTATCACATTTAAATGCACTTCAAAATAATTTAGAGAACTTTACATGGCAGGGCTGGCCGGGTGGGCGAGTCCAAGTTGCCAGTGTGGTGCAAGGGTATTTATGCTAAGTTTCAGGTTAAACTCGATTTATTCTGATTAAAAACAATTAAAGTGAAAATAAGGTTATTCCTGGCGTTTAAACACACTCCACAAATGTGGGTAAGACCCACGTTAGCACACTTTGCCTGTAAGCAGCACCATAGCACTCGCCATGTACATGCTGTTTATGGGTGTTTGCACAAATGGAGTACTTTCCCTTCATTTGATAGGGGTTCTTTAATAACGAAGCACATTTTGGCACTACCCGGCATCACGAGAGTGGTGTCTGTGTGACATCATATCTTGGTGCCACATGACTGGGTGTGTTCCTTTATGAGTTTGTGGTACTGCCCGTCTCAGCTATTCCGGTAGGAGGACGTGGTGCGCACGGCAGGCTTCAGCAGAGGGGGTGCAGAACGGTCCGCATCAGGAAGTAACTGACACATCCTAACAATACTGACATTAAATTCTCAGTACAATATTTAAAAAAATCTGTAAGAAGGACAGCTTTAAGTATCCCGAGTTAGTAAGACCTTAGAAAACCACATAATTTCTCCATGATGGACTATATTGGAACTTGACAAGAAAAAAAAACGTATGCCTGCAACTACTGGTAACTCAAGTTTAGTTTTAAAAAAAGTGGTAGAGATAAAAATCGTCCCTCAAGAATAATGAGTTTAACATTCAATTCCTAATGGAAACTGGAAATTAAAGAAACATCCGATTCTGGCAAAATACATCGTCAAGCATTTTAAACAAATTGTGTGAAACGAGAATCTAGAGCAATTGATTTCTATAATGTTTGTTTAGTCTTGTATGTTGGCATCACTAGTATTTTTTTTGTTTGGTATAATTTCTCAGCTTCGATCATTTTCTTTTTTGTGTCAGTCTAGTGTAGACATGTATATGAAATAATTTAAATAATGGATTACGTTATGATTTGAGAACCATATATTAATTCTAACAGGTTATGGACCCAGAGTGGGGCAAACACATTTATTACACTGACAATTTTTTTCGTCATGGCTGACGATGGCGATAAGAACCAGTGTAAATTGGATGGTGCATCAGTGAAAACTTCATCCTCCCAGCAATTCAAAATCTTGAAGGTATGAACAGTTGACGCAGGCAGGGGTTGTGGTTAGGTGTTAAACTGGACCGGATAGCTTCATTGAAGTACAACTCAGTCCTCCCGCGTGACAGTGGCTCGATTGGGGCACGTTGCCCAGTAGCGCCAGCCCATTGTTGGGGAATGGGCACTCGGAAAGAGACTCTAACTTACAGGGCGACGAAATCGACAGCTGTGGCGTTATTATACACTCCCCACTCCTCGTCATAGGTGGTTACACAGGGGAATCTTAGGCACTCCCCATGCCTGTAGCACAAATGAAAGCACAAAAAGAAAACACCCAACACAGTAACACTGGGAAAGTTCGGGTTATATGATCCTGGGCCCTTAAGCATGTGAAGCAGCAAGCAAAAAAATATATGCTCATTAATTCATGAACGTATTTATTGCAAGGGCACCAACATCCATTAACATTCCAAACAGCGGTGCAGTAAGCGGGCCCGGTCCTGAACCCGATCGGTGGGCTACACTGAACAAAGAAAACACCATGTGGGTGAAATAAGAAATTTTTGCTAAACTCCTGGTCAGATGAGTTGCAGGGGGTTCAAGAACTATGGTGACACAATTGATACACTAACGATTAAACACAAGTCTTGAAGGGCCCGGAGTGATACGCGCCGAAACACTTCGTTCAATCGCCTAGCACCGACTGGTGATTCCTTCTCGCGCTGGTGCCCTATGCCCAGCCGAGCGGGGAGAAGCATCCGCCGAAACACAAGCGAGATTACTAAAACAAAGGGGCGAAGGCCCAAAACACTCGCAAAATTATGTCTTGATTAATAAAGTCCCATATCTACTTTGTGGGAAAATTTCTGAGAAATTAGCTTGTTTATGATTTCACTGTTTTTGAATTATGTCACACACAGACGAGAATTGACAATTTGAAAGTGGTTTAAATAATTAATGAGACGTACAAAACACTGCAGACTCTAATTGATAACTTAACTAAAAAATAATGATTGCTAATTAAACATAAAAGAAATGGGTGTCAAGGTTGTCTGCGTGGGTTAGCCTCACTTGCCTGTGTGGTGCAGAGGTGTTTCTGCCAAGTTGTAGGTTAATAACGACAAAGCATTAATTATGACTTTAAATGAACAAACAATGTTACCCCTGGCATTCAAACACTGCTACCTGTTGGTGGCATAACCCATGTTGACGTTGCTAGCACGGGGTGCTAAAATGACATGTGCTCAATAAAAGCTACATTACTGGAATTTACCTCAACGGGGCACTTTCATACCTATGAACGGCAGTTCTTATGGGCTGACTCATACAATACTTGCAGTCGATGTCGTTGGGGTGGCGTCTAGGGGCTACTACCACTTGAGTGTATGTAGTTGGGGCACTTTCCAATATGTGGATGCGGTACTGCCGTCTGTGCAGTTCCGACGATTCAGTAAGCGTGGTGCGCAAGACGGGCTGAGATATGTCTAATAGTCCAATCATCTTGTTTTGCACAGGTAAGAAATGCAAAAAAAAAAAAAAAAGGCAAAGGAAACTAGGCACAATTTAAGACCAGCTTGTGAAGATAAAGGTTTAACACTGTTGCACAGGTTGCTTAGAATTTTGTTTGGCCTAAAGTCGAACAACTTCAGTTCAATGGAGGCATATGTTACTTAGGTTATGTGCAAGGACGCAGAGTGTCCCGCATCAAGGACAAATGTAGAAAAAGCCCATACAATGACATTTATGCTGGATTATGAAAGTGTTTCTGGGCAGATGGGATAAATAAAGCTATCTATCTAAAAAATCGCACTCCAACTGAGGCAGCGAAAGAGTTCTTCCAAAGAAAAATTGACAGGCGAGGCAGTTGACTTGAGTCACCTTACAGTTTATTTAATGCGTTACCATTGTTCATATTCCTAAAAAAAACAGGGAGAGATGGGATGCAGAAAGCAAGAAAATGATTATTGCAGGATTCAGCTCAGAAAGCAAAGGTTATCGCTTGGTTGATCCCGAATACCCTGGTAAGATAACTAGAGCCAGAGATGTGATATTTTTTGGCAAAACAGTTCAAATTAGGCAAAATTTAAGACCAGCTTGTGAAGATAAAGGTTTAACACTGTTGCACGGGTTGCTTAGAATTTTGTTTGGCCTAAAGTTGAACAACTTCAGTTCAATGGAGGCATATGTTACTTAGGTTATGTGCAAGGACGCAGAGTGTCCCGCATCAAGGACAAATGTAGAAAAAGCCCATACAATGACATTTATGCTGGATTATGAAAGTGTTTCTGGGCAGATGGAATAAATAAAGCTATCTATCTAAAAAATCGCACTCCAACTGAGGCAGCGAAAGAGTTCTTCCGAAGAAAAATTGACAGGCGAGGCAGTTGACTTGAGTCACCTTACAGTTTATTTAATGCGTTACCATTGTTCATATTCCTAAACAAAACAGGGAGAGATGGGATGCAGAAAGCAAGAAAATGATTATTGCAGGATTCAGCTCAGAAAGCAAAGGTTATCGCTTGGTTGATCCCGAATACCCTGGTAAGATAACTAGAGCCAGAGATGTGATATTTTTTGGCAAAACAGTTAAACAATCAGAATAATGAAGAACACACAGAATAAAAGCTGTAACAGTACCCCTGTCTCTAAGATCAAATGAAGTAGATGTCGAGGAGTGTGAAATCATTGACGTGTTCTTGTTGAGGTCTGAGAGGTGCGGTGCCGTACTACGTACCAGGTGGGTTTCGGAACCCCCAGAACCTGAATGTGCTGGCTGCTCGTTGTTGCTGCAGGGGCGCAGGTCTACCGTCAGTGGCGATGTCCTCTCTATGTCATCCGCGCCGGAGATGAGTGGTGTGTTGGTCCTGTGAATGGCAGTTTTGGGGGGAGGGAGAGACTAGCTCCGAAGATCCAGGAAGTGGCAGTGGCCAATAACCCTCACGGAATAAGTTTCACTGCGATTAATTGTGATACGGGTCCACACCAATCGTTGTACTCTTGTACGCTAAATGGTCCCAATGAAAATTCTGACTATTATAAACCAACTGTCCCGCATCAACAAAAGGTTGAAGCTCGAGGGGCCGCGATGAGCGTGGCAGTCTCCCCTCACGCCCGGAACAAGACTAACTCATGATGGCAGTCACCAACACTATCTAGCAGGTGTGCACGCCAAAATTACCCTTGTGACCGCTTTACGCAAAAGTGTAGATAAATCAATACATCAAAACACTTGTAAAATTACATGATACAATTCTGAACGCTACAATACTGACGTGTTTTTGTTGGAAAGGGCAGAGGGGAGGGTGATAGAGAGAGACAACTACGCCTCTCGCAATGCCGGCTGCTGATGGTGGTGGCCGTGGATCTGCCGCCCGTGTGGCGTGCTCCCCCTGGATCCTCCACATCGAGATGATGGTGGTTGAAAAGCTGAAAAGGCGGCTGGTTGAGGGGTCTAGCTCCCTAAAGACCTGAATTGGCCATGGCCAA
>PNEQ01000157.1:2500-48934 GCA_003012365.1 Medauroidea extradentata
GAATGCTCATTTACTAGAGCTGTCCTCATTTTCCATCCATAATTTCATTATTTGATCCTTACTTTTCATGATACCTACGATTTGCATTTTCCCAACGTCAAAAACACTAGCTAGTTCACGTACGCTAAGTTGTTTTTTCTCATGTTCACGAATCACATTTCCCTTTTCTTGAAGTGTTAACCGCTTTCTTTTTTGAGACTTTTTCAACACATACAATCGTTCGCAACCCAAACCACGAAGCAACCCAAGTTTTAGGTTATAAACCAGAAGAAATAGGAAAAATTCCTATTTTTTATTACATTTTTATTCAAAATTACGTCTAATTTAATGAACAATGGAACCATACTTTCATTTCGCCTGTGTAACTCCAGAAAAACTTAAATGAAATGAGCTGTCTGTTTTGCGCGGCAAAAACGTGAACCACCATGTTGAATTTCCTGTGACGTCGCGATACTGTACATTTAAATGTACGTAACACACAAACTACTGTAACACACGTTCAAGTCGTGGAATTATGTTAAATAAAGTAGTTTATGCGGTACAATTGAGTATAGCTTGAACTTCGAGGGGTATAAATGTGGATAAAAATTTGTTTCGCAGCAATAAAATTCAAATTATTGGGAAAAAAATCTTAAGCACCGTCTGATAAATCAAAGCAGATTGCATGGTTTAAGCTTCAAGAAGAAACCTAATAGTCTGCTATTATCAACAAAAATACAGTATATATATGTAGTGCTGTATTATGTACAACATGACACAGTTAGCAGAAAATAAGTAAGTTCTTTTAAGTTAAAAATTGCAGTCAATAGCATGCAGTTTATGACGAAATCTCTACAGCTGTAGTGTTTTGGCTGTTCCACAGACTGTGGCAACAACATTAGCCAATAGACGAGTTTAAACACCCGTGATTGGACGGGGTCTTGCGAAACATGTCCCGAGATGGCAGCACAGCTGTCTCAATGCCGTTCAAAAGAAATTTAAAATTTACTGAGAGAAAAATGTATTTGTAATAAAATAATTGATCTGCCATGTTATTTTACCGATTCGTGCAACTAGAATATCGATCATAGTCAGTGCCAGGTTTGGTTAAACACATTCCAAACATAAGCTCGATAGGTTCACTTTTTCTACGCATGTGAACTTCGTTCGTCTGACCTTTCAAACCTAAACTTATGATTATATATCGGATCTGAAACATTAAACTGAATTCGTACTAAGTTATTTTCTCTCTGGAAATTAAATTAAATTTACATAAACTCAAACCTATAGCTAAAACGTCGCAGTGTGTGAGAGCTACCAATAGGCCTACATTACTGTCTTCACTCCTTTACAATCAACTCAAGTGAAACAAATCTTCATTGTTGGCTACCAAATCTACAACGCATGCCTAAACAACGGGCGAATTCCCAGAATTAATTGTTACGTAACCGGGTTCACTAAATTTTATTAGTTTATTCAGTCATTGAAAAATTTCAATACACACAATAGTGGCTGGCGTGCGGTGGCTAACCAAATCAAGTAAGACTACGTCATAAATGTGTTAGCCAATAAGAACACATTTTCAATGTTTGTGGCAGTGTTTGAAAATATGGCATTTTTAAAGCTGAATAATTAGAAAACTACAATGTTCACGGAGTTTAGTGCCGAAATAATTCGGAAGAATGAGGTAAACATTAAAAATTTTTTCTAGGAATTTTCCCTGTTGCGGTAAAATTTAATGACGCAATAATAATATCTAGCACTATGTATTTATTGATCATTCGTGTTTCCCAAAAGTAATAAAAGTTATCATTAAAAGGAACTTACCTACATAGCTCAACATAACATATTTGGTAGAACTAATTTATCTTCTGGACTTTTACCATTTTCAAAATATGCCCATTAGCAAGTTATTGATGTTCTTTTAGTAGTGCATAGCTGCCAACCTCAAGGATTCAGAAATAGTACAATTTTCAAAATGAGTAAAATTGTGCGTAAACGGGTTCCGGCATTTCACGTGTTGTGTATATGTAAATGCCATCGAACTAAAACACTTTAGCTATTTTTTTTAAATAAAATACGGCACTGTGAACATGTCAAAATGTTGTACGCAAAATAAATTTAGAGCATGCTGAATAATTAATAAAATTAGCTAAAATTTTGACTACTATACATATGTTGTGTTCATGGCTAAAATTACATAGCCTCCCTAGGGTTATTATAAAGAAAACAAAAACAGGGAAATTACTGAACGTATTTTACAGTAGGTTTACTTTGTTGTACCATCATAAAAACTGTTTTAATTTTAATATTTATACAAATCTAAACAAACCTGGCATAGGTAGTTTTGGTTTCTGCAAGTTTACAAACTTTAGTTTTTAATACACCAATACATAGGCCCCAACATCACGATTTCTGGTACCACAGCTGTTAATTTCTCTTTCGCAGTTCGTAGAGTGCAAATTAGGTAATTTAATCACACTTGGCACATCTAACCACAACTCTCCGACACTGCAAATACTGTGGATTCGAGAAATAAATTGTACATCGTTGAATGTGCAGATGTGAGAGTATTTAATCTCTTATACAATATTAATACCACTTACTTTAAATTTTTTAACAGTTTTTAACACCCACACGGTTTGGCAATTACTGTATATAAAAACGTAATTGTAAAAACCGAAAAGTTGTATTTCCCAGACATGAAACTTGCAATATTCCCACGTTTTACGACTATTAAATATGCGACGTCGATACAAGTACTGGCACTAAAATACGCCGCCACAATTACAAAATTATACATATAAGCTTGGCAAACACCATCTTTACAAACACTACGCAACTATGACGTGCGCTTCCATATTTGCTGGAAAAATAAGAATTAATCGATAGTTTCTTTCAGTTCACAAGATTTGATGCGTGTTCTTGAGCAATTACTACACGGAAACGGTAAACTGGAAAAACACTTCAAATTAAAACAGTCTCGTGACTTTTGTTTGCACGAGTCACGACGGCCATTTCGCCAGGAAGATAACTACAATAGATCGGGTGTGTTCGGCAATGTCCGGGTTACGTTCGTACGATGCGTGAATAATACGGTATTCTGTAGTGAATAATATTGTACAATGGCTATAAATGAAGCACACTATTTCCCGAAACTACGGTAGTTCACTTTTCTTTATTATATACGACGCTGTAAGTCAGATCTACAAACCACATGTTCGGTACCAAAATTACAAGACTTCAGTATCAGATTTCTTAATATGAATTGACCAAACGGGGAAAAAAATTTAAAAACCTTGAAAATCGTACAATAATTCACATGAATCGTACAACCGTACAATAGGGCACAAAATCGTACATTGTACGGGAAAATCATAAGAGTTGGCAGCTATGGTAGTGCGTGCTAAAGTTGATTGAAATGGTAAATTTTAGCTTTCGGACACGGAATATTTAGACTAAACAATAAGAGTCACGTGATATTGCGCAGTTATGCTGGCGACAGTGGTTACCCTCATACCGTAAATATTCATGTCATGAGCAAGCACTAGAATGGAAGTAAATAATTAAAGAACTGAAGTTTTAGAGGCAAGTACGTTAATAATGAAGTAACAGTTTAATACAAAACCGCACTGTTTAGAAATGTTTGCTCCAGTGTGTTCGTTAGTAAGTGTCTATCAAATTAAAAAGAAGCACATTGTTTATGTCAGTGTCCTTTATTGAGACTGTCCGTTTTTCAGAGCGTTTATGCACACAAAAACGTGTATTTTTTTGCCGGGGAATGTGTCTGTTACTGGAAGTTTTACTGTACATTTATTTACTGCGGGGATTATTAGAAACCACCAGACTAGTGAAGCCTGGGAGTCACCGCTGTGTAAGGACGCATATTTATTGAAGCAATTTTATTTGCTAGGCCGTAGACGATTCTGCCTCTACTATGAGTAAACTCAACATAACCTATTTTGAGAATGCCATCACTTAGTTTTCCCATAGAGAAATTTGTGCACATTTTTATTGTAACCTACACCTAGTTTACTAGATGATATGACACGCTGCATTGTTACTTCGGACGTGATGTTATTAATTGGCACTGAATACTGCGTACTTGGTTTCTGTTAGTTCATCATTGTTAGCAAGTGAGGTCTATGAATTATTAGTTTACTACATCACGAGAGATTTAACCGCTAAGTAAGATCAAGACAGAGAAGGAACAAGTATGATACAGCATGCACACTCCTAGCATCCGTATCGTGTACTTACAGGCTAAGTACTTACTGTTTATATGGTTAATCCAGTATGAAGATTGTGGACGAGTTGACAAAATTGAAAAAGATTTCGGAAGATTTTATTAGAAAAGCAACGCAACCTTGATGATGATTTTTTCTTGAGCACAGCCACCATTCTGATGTCTAATTTATGTCTGATTTATGAGATTATTTACAAGATTGAATTTTTCAAGATGAATTATTTACACCTACCTTTCATTACAAGAGTATGAAATCTGCTATTCTTTAATATTTTATACATGATTGAGTTTATGTGTTTATTACTATCAATTTCATCTATATTAATTATTTACAGTTTTGGCTTTTATGATTTTATGTATTGTTGTATCAGACTTAAGGAAAATTGGCACTACAGTCCATACCTTAGTTAGGGATTCAGGTATAGCTTTGCCTCCGTAACCAGTGAATCAATTTAATATTGACTAGGTTCTTCTGATTTTGTTTACTTTAGCAGCTGAGTAGGTAGTGCCAATATAGGGAGTGTACTACCCTTACTCACTGCCATAGTAACACGCTGAAAACATATTTTTATGTTAGCTACTGAGAAGATGATGTCTACTGCTGCTAAGAAGAGAAGCTACCATTAAGATAGTGAACTTTTAACAGGATTATTAAATTTTATGAAGTGTGTTTCACCTCAATGAACTTTGCAGGTAATTTCAGTACAGTATTAAATAAATTAAACTTTAACATTGATTGTTATGATAAATCAGTTAAGTACTAAGAAGAGAAATTAATGATTATCATCACGACCCAGTAATGTTTATTTTCGTGATGAATATTAACTTGGTTTGAAATGTGACTGTCAACAATATGAATTATTATTAGTTATTTGATTGAACGTCATCAAAGACGTTTATTTTAGTGTAAGTTAAGAACAAATATCATACCTGGCCTATAAACTTTGTCCAAGTGAGTGATTGCTTTAAGAATGTTGGCAAATAACGTATTGTTACAGTGTGCTAACGATTGAATGGTGACTGCACATGTATTTCCTGCTATAAACTTACCACAGCAATTTTCCGCATTCGTAATGCAGTACTAACGAACGGCGATTTTTTAAGAAGACGTCCTGACATGGTAAAGAGTAAACCGCCCGAGTTTACCATGTATTTCTACGAGCACAACAAGCTGCAAGCTATGAGACGCTACGTTTGTTAGTTGGAACAGCGCAAAACTGGCCGTTATTCACTGTAAACAACGGACACCTGCGGCATAGATGACGTCACAAGCAGATTGGAGCAGGGTTACCAATCTAGCGGAGTACTGACGTACTGTCATAACAGATTTTGTTGCGAAACCGTGCTGTGTCGTTAGACAGAGGGTTTACTGTAATGTCATAAAGTAGCCAGGCTGCTTTCAAAATTTACTTATGAATAATATTTAACGAAAAGAATTTGGTGACTAGTATAGCAAAGTACTTGACATAAAGGTGATTACCTCATAGTATTTATGGCCCTAAAAAATCATGATTGGTCCCTTCTTTATTCCCTCCAAAACATAGAAGACAAAGTAAAATTACTTACAACAGTAAATAAGTATACGACCATATTATCCCTAATAAAAAACATAACTTAGACACCTATCCCTTCTAGTTCTCTTGCAATGTAATAATCTCTCTAAAAAACAAAAAATTCTACCATAAGCAATTCCAGAAAACAAAAGACTATGTAGACTATAACATGTTCTCTAGTTTCAAACGACAAGCTAAACAACCACTAAAATAGACAAACTCAGACAGCAACAAACTACCAATGATACAATTAAAAATAACTCCAAAAAATTTTGGTAGTTTATAAAAACTATGAAACAAGATTCTAACCCTACAACAGCAATCAAAATAGACCAAGAATAAATTACCAGCCCTCAAAGAATTGTAGATAAATTTGCAACTTCTTTGCCAATGTGTACACCCAGGAACCAACAATCACTTCACATCACAGTACATTTTTTCCAAAATTTACTCAGTACAAATTAATAATAGTTTAATCCAGTGAAGTGCTAAAAAACTTAAACCTTTATTTTCTTCAGGACCATATATACTGTATTTCCAAAATTTTAAAGTAAAAAGGCTGTTCTGATATCTTTTCACCCATTCTATTTCATATAGGCCTACCTACTAAATGTATAAAACTAGAAGTTTACCCTTCTCTTTGGAAAGAAACTACAGTAATCCCAGTTCATAAAAAGGCAATTCACACAACAACCAAAACGATATGCCTATATCTTCGTTATGCACATTCTCTAAAGTTTTTGAAAAAATTCGTAACAGACATCTGCTTGTCCACACCAAAAACAATTTTTTTTTTCACTTATGACATGGGTTTTTGCCATCAAACTCTACTACAATCAAACTTACTGAATTTTTCTGCCCTATTTACAGAGAAGTCAATACCCAGAACCTAGTGGAGCCTTTTACTTTGATTTGTCGAAAGCATTTAACACAGTTAACCAACAAATTCAGATTATAATAATACAAGGCTTCAGTGTGAACTCAAATTACATTAAAATCTTCTCTATTTACCAGTACAACAGACATTTTCAGTAAAAATCAAAGATAAATCATCCAAAAAACTCCCAATCACATTTGGTGTCCTCCAAGAGGGGTATCTGTCCCCACTCCTGTTCATTATTTTTACAGAAGACATAAAAGAAATTCTAAAATAATATAAAAAAACACTTTTCGCATATGACCTTTAAAATCTCTCAACAACTACTTAACGAGTGGTATCTGCAAGCTCGTGTGTGTGCCCAGAAGCGACTCTTGTTAGAGACCTTATTCTAGGTGAGCGGTGCAGCCTAGACAGTAAGGTGAAATTTCTGACCCTCGCCAAACACTTGTAATCACACCTGGCCCAAGTTCGACTACAACTCGTCAAGTAGAGGAAAGGTCGCTAGCTCCAATACCTATCATGTGCTCCCCTATGTCTCATGGTCTCTAGCCGAAAGCACTTGGTCGGCAACTTTTCAACACTCCTTAACACACTATCCAAACAAGAGGCAATATACTGCCACACAATAAACATTACACTTTTTTACAATAACATGCACTCAAACTCTCTTTCCAGTTTTCAAACTGTTTCCTTTGAATGTATTTCTGAATTCATAATAATATGAAATACACAGCATTAAAAGTTAATTTAAACAACGAAGTGAAACAATAATCTTTCTTCACAAGAAAAGATAATATCTATGTGAACACTGTATTAATTTTTTTTTTCCAAACATAAACTTCTAGCAAACACATATGTAACAGGTTTTAGTGCATAGCAAGTACCTTCAAAAGACTGTCAAACAAGCACACATGTGTATGTGCACACACTTGCATAAATGTACACAATCAAAAGCATCTGTAAATATAAAAAATTTGAACCAATACCTAGATAAGAACGATTCATTTTATTAGCAAAAGGTTTCAAAACTTATGGAATTATGGAGGGAGGGGCACAAAACAATGCAACCTTTCAAATGTATTAAAATAACTGGTTAAATAATGATCACAACATTAATAAAAATCAATAACATGAATATATTATCATATAATAATTCTTTTAATGAAACATATTTCGTTACAGAACAAATGTTTGTAAAATACAGAAGTGCTTACCTGCGGCCTGATACAATAAAGATGGTTTTTGAAATTGGGGTTTTGCAAAAATTTCCACACAGAGAACGTTCGACTGTACACCTTCAAAGCAGTTCGCTCTTTTCTGGTGTTACATAAGAAAGTCCCAAATAAATTGGAGTACACATGTTGTACTAACTTCACCTATAACATAAAAACAAAAGAAACATTAACTTAGGAAAACATTGAAACATAAACCTAAAACTACGCAACAGTTACAATGTTTCTGCCTTCATTATTTTCAAGTGAATTTCTCACATCGGAAAAACAAAGACATAATTGTAACTACTCTTCCTTCTTCTAATGTCTTGATGGTTGACTGAAAGGTAAGTTCACCACATATGTAAACCATAAAATACAGTTTATCACAAAATTAAAAAAATACATGCACTGCAGATGAGAGCATTACAAAGAAATACGTATTTTGCATGACATAATAAAACATACGCCATGTTCACTAACGTATTAATTCACAAGTGGATGTGAAGACCATGAAGCAGATTCAATATTATTATATTTTTCTTTTTCGAAGTGAGCCCGTGCCACATTGGGTGATACTGCCAATATTGATATATTATGCGGCTTATCAAGCAGATAATGTAAATACAGTAAATTCTTCTTGTAAAATACTTGACGGGACCACACAATTAGACACTACTTCACAGAGGCATAATTTATAGGGAGGTCAGCCCAAAATAACAAAAAGACATAATTATATTACTTTCGGTGTACTTTTACACTTATTTCTCATTTTCTAATGGATCAGTAGTACTACTAATCTCATTTTTATCAATGATGAGGTGATTTACTTGTAAAGAAGACTGTAAATAAAATATTTTCATTAAGACCTAATTTAAGTACGTATGTACATTACAAAATCCAATTTCATTCTGAATGTAATAGTAATTACAGTAAAACCTCTTTATAACAACCCCTTTTATAACAACCACCTCTCTATAACAACCCTTTTCTCAAGTACCGTGGGGTTTTAAAATAGGGATTTCACTGTACAATTAAACTCCTTTATAAAGACCACCTCTATATAAAGACCATATGCTAGAGAACCATGAGGGGGTCTTCATAAAGAGGTTTTACTGTACTTCACTAGCAATTGGGTATGTACATAGTAGGCGTGCCACCTCTTAACTGTGGCAGGTGACGTACTGACAGTTCATCAGAAATGGTTTTGAAGGGTCTCTTCATACACTTCTCTTCTCAAACACATAAGAAGCATGTTCAAAACCTATATTTAGGAACTGCGCTTTAAAATATAAATTACAAAATAAAAACCTCTTTGCTGGTGCAGTTAGGTGGGTGAAGCTTAACACAATCTTTGTGTACAGTGCAGGAATCAAGACACAATAAAATCTTCCTGTAGTGTGCTCCCATTCAGGCATCCAATCTTTGCAACCACTCCTTAAACAACACAGCAGTCATACAAGAATTTTTTTGCTTTTGTAAGTGCATGGCATTCCTCTGATATTCTTAAAACATCTAGGTTTTGCACATTTACTGATGACTAAAGGCTTCAACTTTTCAGAGCCATCAGAGTTGGTGCAAAAAAGAACAGCGAATTGTTCCTTACTGCGTTTTTCTCCATGGCAGACTTCTCCTTTGTGGCTTAGAGTACTATCTGGCAAGAGATTAAAAAAAAAAAAAAAAAAAAGCCAGCTTCATCGGCATTAAATATATCCTTATTAGCATAACCTGCTGTGGGGGAATGAAAATTTTCTTTCCAATTTTCTGTTCCAATAGTATCAACTGTAGCTTCTTCGCCACATATCTTAAGTGCACTAAGATTCTACCTGTTATAAAATGAGTAAGCCAGCCATTCGAGGCTTGGAAATTATTCATTCCAAGCTTCAGTGCCTCCATTCATGCTTTCTCTTGCAATACTGTGCCAGAAATCAGTCAAAAAGACTTATCCAGGCCACTATCTAAGCATTTGTTGTACCACTTCCTCTTCTGGTGCAGTTTGGTAGCATTCTCTTTTATTTTAGCCTTGGCTTTTATTACAGTAGAGTTGTGGGCGCAATATTAAATCACTTCGTCACAACACACTTTTATTAGAGTTGTCAACAGCATTAAGAATTTCAAGTTTTGTGGCAATGCTAATACTGACATGTTTTTTAGTACTTATAGTGACTTACAATTAGGCCTAGGGCCTACTAAGTTGCTTAAAACCAATGTGCTCCATAAAAAAACACTTTTTTTCAAATATTTGGGTATAATTTGCAATTTAACATGTTTACTATAGGCTACATTGCGTACGACATCGACAAACAAAACATAGCGTAGCTGCAAGTAGCAGTGTAGCAAATCTCCGTCACAATCTGAAGTGTAGGCAGTATGAGTGGGCCTATTAAAAAAACATCTTACCGCCACTGATTTAACTGTTTGCATATTCAACCACGAAAATAAAAATGTGATTATGTGCCTTAATTTCATGTTGAGAAATTTGAACTGGCGATCAGTTTTATGGAGTTAAAACATGTAAATACCATATGTACGTCCGGAAATGTTTTGTGCTACTGACGCAGTGTCTGGTGAGAGTGAGGTAGAAATGGAGCTGCGTTGGAATGCTCTCAGCACCACCCAGTTAAGCGTGTAGCCGGGACCACGAGGCTCGATGGGTCGTGGTCTGTTCGTGCCGGCGTGCCCCTCTCTCACCTGGCAAGTCGAAACAGCTGCGGATCGGAAAACGCAGGGAGGATCTGGAGAAAACTACACCTTACATGGACACTTATGGGGCGGTCCACACCCCCATACCCTAGGGCCTTAAGGGAGCCAGTTCCAAATAACGAAACAAAGTAAAACACTGGGCCGGATAGTTGCACACGCACGTTACGTTTCTCGCTGGACGAATCAGAGTCCCGAAGCACACCACGTCTCTCTCGTTCCGTCTGTCGCAGCCGCTGCTTCCAGACTGCCTTCTTCATGCACTGGTAGAGGGAGGGGGCAGCAAAGCCATGTGTCCTGCACTGGCAGATGGCCGGGATGGCAGGTGTCACATGTTGATGTCAAGTTCACACATGCCCTGCCACTGTCACTGATCTGCCACACACACAAGAGTACCGCACATCTGCCATTACCAACCAGCGCACACCTGCCACTGACACACTCTGCGAACACCTGCCGCGACCAGGTGCAACTCCACCTGGGCTGTGGCCTGGTACGACGACATACGCCCCCCTCCTTAAGACGACTGGTCACGGCGGGTGTGTGCATTCGCTATGTATTCTTCTGCTGGTGTCGCCCCCGATGACTGAATACTAGGGTATGCTGTGGGTCGAAGTCTCCGGCGTCATCTCCTGAGTCGTCTGGTGGTGCACAGCTAGTCCGCTGTTTCTGTCATGGGCGAGGTCGTAGGTTGTAGGGCTCCCTGCGGTGTCTGTTGGAATGGGTCGAGGGAGTAGACATTGGGGTGCTGGCCGTCGGTAACACCAGCATCTCCTGGGATGTTGTGGTCTTTACGTCCTGACGTACTGCCACTGGCATCTGTACAGTAGGCGCCGATGATTGAGGACCACCAGCCACGCCCCACTCCGTAAAGCGGCGAACACGAGGACGAAACCAGGCAGGTGCTCGGCGTCTGCATTTCCGCTCGTTCCTCGGTTCGGGGTTGACCCCTTCTTCCTGCTGGCCATTTGTGCTAGGCTCGGACGAGTGTAACTGGGGTTGCCTGCTGTGTCTGCATCGTGGTCGCCATCGAGGCGACTCTTCTGGTTCCTTAATGTGTATGGTAAAAGTCGTACTCTCCAGTGGCGCATCCAGTTCCCACACTTGCCGGACGATGGGTTGGAGTCTCGGCTCATCCTCATCAAGCATGGTCACTACTGGTTCGGCTTCCTGCAGCGTTGATGGGAGAAGTAACGCCAGTCCCACAGACTCGTCACATCTGCTTTGCGAGTGTTTGTCACTCTCCTCTTGGAGTGGTGTCTCAGTTTGTGGGTGTAAGGTGTCCTTCGGTGGGGCCTGTGTCACACCGTCTGTATCTGTCTCCTTGTCAGCCGGCATGATAGGAACCACCCTTAGTTCGTCTTGATGGATCTTTCGGAGGCGCCTGCCCCCATCTCGGACCAGGTAGATGTGTTGTTCAAGGCGTTTTCGCACTGTGTGGGGTCCTGTCCAGCGAGGTGCTAGTCCTGCACAAAAGTTTTGTGTGCCGGCCGACACTGGATGGTTCCAAGCATATACCAGTGTCCCTACCTCCAGGGGCGCAGGTGGGTTTTCCGAAACTGGCAGAATTTTTCGCACATACACCTCTTGGTGTTGGCGGGCAGCAGTGAGTTCGGCGTCTCTGCGATCACCCCAGTCCTCTGCATCCTGAGGGACCTCTGGCCTGGGTTCTCCTGGAGGCGGTAGGTTGCGCCCCTGCACGAGGGTTGCCGGTGCCTGCCCTGTGGCTGCGTTCACCCGACGTCTGAGGCAGAACAGAGCCTCGCCCAGATGCTGATCCCATTGCGAGTGATCATCTCCAACACGCAACCGGAGTTGGACCTTCAGCTCCTGGTTCCGCCTCTCTGTTGGATTAGCACGAGGGTGGTATACCGGTGCCATATGGTGCTCCAGTTGTAGTTCGCGGCACCACCTCCTCTACTGCCTACTGAGAAACTGTGAACCATTGTCCGTTAGTTGTGTTCGGGGGTACCCCCATCGTGCAAAAAATTCCTTCTGGAGCACTTTTGTAATTGTCTGACTGCGGGTGTTCGTTAGTGGATATGCCTCCACCCAGCGAGAGAACATGTCAGTTACCACTAATATGAAACGATATCCCTTGATGGTGCGTGGATACGGTCCCATCAAGTCCAATGCTACAGCTTCGAAGGGAGTAGTGGGAAGGTGGGGGAACTGTTGTTCGGTCCTATCTGCTCTCCGTGCCTTTTTCCACTGGCAGTCTTGGCAGCCTCGTACATAATCCCGCACATTCACTTGAGTCCAGGCCAGTGGAAATACTGCACTACATTCCACACTGTCTGATCTACCTCGGGATGCCCTGCTAGTGTATCACTGTGGGCGAAGTTCAAGACTATCTCTCTCGCCTCTGGGCCACAAACGCTTTCCATGCCGTCTCCACACCTGGCGGCCTTGTTTCTAGCACTTGATCCCTTACTCGAACACGCTCCACATTACCCTCGGCACACTTGGCTATTAAGCGCAAAGCTGTAGGAGATGATTTTTGTGTGTTAAGGACATGATTATTCACAGCAGACCAGGTAGTCTGTCTGGACGAATGCGTGATCGCCAGCAGTGAGGCGTGTTCCTTTGTTTTGACTTTCCTCTGCTGAGTTGAGGGACGCTCAGGAGGAAACATCACTGCCACGTCGTGGTCGTCCATGATGGTTTGAGCCGGGTTTGGATCCCGTGACAAGTGATCGGGAAGTTCATTGTCAACTCCGCTGACATGCTCAATCGTAAAATCAAACTACTGTAGTAAAAGTGCCCAGCCGATAAGTTTACCCCTCCTTCCCTGCATCGTGTCCAGCCTTCGTCAGACACTTGTACGTCCGTAACGTGAACTGTCTTCCTACTAGGTGAGGGCGGTACTTACGAAGAGCCCAAACTACCGCCAGGCACTCCCGTTCGTTGCTGAAATAGCGACGTTCTGCTTCTCCGAACTTGGCACTACTGTAGTTGATAATGAGTCATGACCCGTCGTCAGCTAGCTGGTATAGGACGGCGCCAGCACCTTCCGTGCTGGCATCGGTCTGGACGTAGAGTCGCTTCTAAGGATTGATGCGAGACAAGGCATGACACTGGGTGAACTGTGATTTCAACTCTTCAAATGCCTTCTGGGCACGTTCATTCCAGGCATATTTTCTTTTTACAGACAAGTCAGTGAGAGGGGCAGCGATTGTGGCGAAGTGCGGTATGTAGTTCCTCAACCAGTTCGTAAATCCAATGAACCGTTGCATTTGTTTCCTGGTTGTCGGAAATGTGCTGTTGGCAATTTTGTCCAGGTGTTCGGGATGGGCGTAGTTACCATCCGGCCGGATCACATGCCCTAGGAAGTCGACAGAGGTTCTACCGATGTGGCACTTCTGAGGGGAGACGACAAGTTGGTGCACTGCCAGTCGTTCTAACACTAAACTCAGATGGCGTATATGGTCCTCCCATGTCTGGGACCAGATGATAACGTCGTCGAGGTACGCTGCGACAAACTCCTCGATGTACCCCTCCAGCACCTGCGTCATCATGTACTGGAAGGTTGAGGGAGCGCACTTCAGCCCTAATGGCATCTTTCGAAACTGAAAGCGGCGTCCGTCTGGTGTCGTAAAGGCTGTCTTCTCACTGTCTTCTGGACGTATCGGTACTTGCCAATAACCTGACTTTAAGTCTAACATCGAGAACACTCTGCCATCACCCAGTCCTGCCAAGGCCTCATCAACACTGATCCGCGGTGGAGGGGCACTGTCACCAGATTGAGTGGACGGAAATCAGCACAAAAGCGCAGTGTCCCATCCTTCTTCAGCACGAGTACAATGCGGACATTATATCGACTGTTGGACGGTTCAATTACACCCTCCTTTAGCATCTCGGCGACTTGCTCCCTGATGACCCGTTGTTCATGCATCCCGTAGCCTCTGGGACCAGTGTAGACTGGGTCTGGGTTAGGTGTCAGTATGGGGTGCTCAGCTGCTATGGTTGTCTGAAGTAGGTCAGAGAAAGCAAAAACATCTTTCCGTTCATCCAAGAGAGCTTGTATCGCTGTCCTGTATTCGGCTGGGACCTCGCTGTCCAGGTCACTCAGGTGAATTGTGTGTTGGTTGGTATTAGTCCGCCGGTCGACAGCATACACTGTTCGTCGTTCCCCGGCTCCCACGTGTACCCTCTTCGCCGCGACCTCTATCACTGCTGCTTGTTGCTGCAGCCATGGTTGCCCCAGCACGACGGGCTCTCGTAGGACGTCCTTGAACAAGGCTTCAACTTGAGACGTCTGGTCGCGTATCCTGACCGTCAGGTCGGTTACGCCCTGTGTGGCACTGTGCTTCCCTCTGGTGGCCAGCTGTAGCATGCAGGGTCCAGGTCGGATCTGTGATAGATTAACGAGTGTGGATGCGACGAACATATGGCTGGCGGCAGTATCAACTAACGCAGCAGTTGGTTGGTTGTTGACTTCGATCGGGATGCGGAGTAACTCATCCTCCTCGACAGTTAACTGTCCCAAAAATGGTTCTGAGTCGGTGTTGGTCGTAGTCAGGTGTGTCTGGCTATTGACAGCGGGGAGGTCAGCAGCTGGCCTGCCTCCCCGCCTTAGGCGTTTCCCGACGGCAGGCATGTGGCATTCCTAACAGGGCAGTCGCGGTGCCAGTGAAACGTGTTCGCTGGGCAGGTGTGGCACTGTGGGGGTCGGATATCATGTCGCGAGAGTTGTGGGGCGGACGCAGGGTCGGCAGACCACTGCGCCTCAATCGCGAGTTGTCGTCTTCAGCCCGTTGGTGTGCCGCTATCGCTCCTATTTCTGGTGATGGGGGCCTCCTCATCCGGCCGTCCTGGTGTCTGTAATGGACGTCCCATCAGCCGATTGACGGCCCTGTCGGCGATGATTGCTCGACAAATGTATCCCACCACACTTTCACCCTTCACTTCTGCCAAAAGTGGTTTGAGTTCCAGTCGCAAACGCGGGGTTATGCTGCTAAGTGCGTCCTCCGGCGGCGTGGTTGGATAGATGCGCCGGAATAGCTGGATTTTCGTGGCTATGAACCTCTGTCGACTCTGGGTTCTTTTGTCGTTCACTATAAAATAGTGCTTGACAGTCTGCTATAGCCTCTGCAGACCCGAACCGATACCGTAGGCCATTTGCGAACTCTTTCCATGTCATTGTTGCATATCCCCATAGTATCCACCAGTCCTTTGCGGCACCATGCAAGTTGGTAATCGCACGATGAACCCACTCCTCATACACTACGCATGTGTCCAGAGAACTCAGGAAGTTTCATTACGTCCCCACTTTCTTGGCGGGTTGTCGCGACAGCTCGACCCCTAGTCGTTCAGGTGCTGGGAGAGGGGTGATAGGTAGGTTTGTATTTTGTGATGTATGACTTTGAAGAGGGGGAGGGGGCCTCGATGACACACAAGTTGCGCAAGCGAACACGCCCTCACCGAATGTGACAAGTTCCGTGGCGTGCGAACATCTGCGGTGGCGTCTTGTTCGACAAGTCACACAAGTGGCCATCCCCTTCACTTGTCTGTAACATGTTGGCGAGTCACATACTTCTGCCTGCCTTGGCGGGGAGTGGTCGATAAGC
Organism: Medauroidea extradentata; assembly: GCA_003012365.1. NCBI lineage: Eukaryota > Metazoa > Arthropoda > Insecta > Phasmatodea > Phasmatidae > Medauroidea > Medauroidea extradentata. The sequence continues at coordinate 18,640 of PNEQ01000157.1, forward strand.
TTCTCCACTTGTACGCTTGGGTTCCCCTTCCTGTTCTCCATGGCACACGTGCAGCACTGTTGCAGTACTTCTCCGAAAAGTAAATCAGGGAAGGCTGGTAATTCACACCTAACAAACTCCTTGCTCCTCATTGTGTGCGATGGTCCGATTTGTTTCTAGACCTAGCTCAGTGTATTGTTTCCTGCTGTCGCTGACGTGTGGGCTGAGACGTAGCTGGCTAAACAATTCCACTGTGGCGATCCTGTGGTGAAGTGTCGTCTTCCAGTCATTCACTGTGTAGGTTGTACTTCGATTTACACTGTTATATTCACGCCAAAGCGTTGGGCACCATGACGCCATGTCTGGTGAGAGTGAGGTAGAAACGGAGCTGCGTTGGAATGCTCTGGGCGCCATCCGGTTAAGAGTGTAGCCGGGAACACAAGGCTCGATGGGTCGTGGTCTGTTCGTGCTGGCGTGCCCCTCTCTCACCTGGCAAGTCGAAACAGCTGCGGATCGGAAAACGCAGGGAGGATCTGGAGAAAACTACACCTTACATGGACACTTATGGGGCGGTACACACCCCCATACCCTAGGGCCGTAAGGGAGCCAGTTCCAAATGACGAAACAAACTAAAACACTGGGCCGGATAGTTGCACACGCACGTTACGTTTCTCGCTAGACGAATCAGAGTCCCGAAGCACACCACGTCTCTCTCGTTCCGTCCGTCGCTGTCGCTGCTTCCAGACTGCCTTCTTCATGCACTGGTAGAGGGAGGGGGCAGCAAAGCCATGTTTCCTGCACTGGCAGATGGCCGGGATGACAGGTGTCACACGTTGGTGTCAAGTTCACACATGCCCTGCCACTGTCACTGATCTGCCACACACACTCAAGTATCGCACATCTGCCATTACCAACCAGCGCACACCTGCCACTGACACACTCTGCGAACACCTGCCGCGACCAGGTGCAACTCCACCTGGCCTGTGGCCTGGTACGACGACACTACAAATGAAATTTAGCCGCATGCTGTTTCCTGCACTGATGCTTTCATTTTCTATGCTGTTTTTTAATAACAACACGCTACTTGCAATAACCTAACGTTAATTAAAACAAGCAACGCGATTATTCTATGTAATTTTAATGTACACTAAGTTATATCACACAATCTTTTTGTGATAACTTGAATGAAAACTGTGCATATTACTGAGTAATTATGATTCGGGCACAAAAAAACTGTACGTTATATAACAATAATACTTATTAATTTACCACTGCGTTTGGCGGAACTGATATGTTTATACATTATACGGAATACGACGTTAAGAAGAGGTATGTACTAAAGAGAATTTACTGAACCAGTCACACATCCAGGGTGACCACTCATAGCAACAAAGAAAATTCACTGATTTTCCCTTAATATCACTAACAGTAAACCAACAATTTCGCTCATTTTGACAAGCATGAAAATCACTTTATAAATATATTTTACATTGTATTTGTTTGAATTTTTCCTCATTAATATTTTCTGGTTTTGTTTGGTTTTGAGTCTGTCAGCTGCAGTCCTTGGTAGTGGTCTCCCTTTTTTTTTGGAATGTTGTGGATAGGAGTCCTTTTCTTCCTGGGTCGAAGCATTCACGTTCGTTCGCTTACCGTGTGGCGTGTCCAATTGGCCACCGGGCATGCTTCATGGTTGCGGTTGACAGTGTTGACAGCTCGGGGCTGGAGAGAAGGGAAGGGAAGGGTGTATAGCAGAGCTAGCCATCATTGTCGAGCGCGGGCACTGTGGAAGAGCTGACCAGAGCAATTGTTGCTAGTAGTAATAGCTAACTGATGGGGATGGCGCAGAATTCCGAGCCAATTGTTTTGGGCCTTGGTAGACTTCGACAATAAATTCTGGTATGTACTTTTGTCTTCGCGAAGACTGTGAACAGATGTGGATTTCTTTTCTACTCTTTGGAAACTGACGATAATGACAATCTAGATCAATTTTTGCAACTTGTTACTCTACAAATATGGGTGGAGTTTGCAGCGTGCGATGCTGGAATTGGAGGTATGTGACGCTGAACTGTACAGGCGTGTCAAATATTTTAGAGTCAGTCTCTTCGGAGCAACAGACATCTTAGTTAATTCGTGGCGTAGGTGAAACTTTTGATGTATAAACTTTGTTGGGAGCGAGCGACAAGGTATTGAAGTTCTACCCCAATTGTAATGTAATTGTTATTCAAATTGGAACTGTATGAACGAGAGGTGTGGAGTAACAGAGAATGAAGAGGCCTGTTACTTAAATTTTACCCATATTTAATATATCTGTATATTTATTGAGATATTTTGTAATTGGTGAAATTATGCGAAAGAAGCTTAATAGAACAATTTGTCTGTTGAAAAGTGGATGAAAAAGACTTGCTGTAAATTAATGAAACTGTGCGAACCTGTGATGTACTTAATATAAATTACGTAAATTTAATTGTTTGAGTAAAAAGTTGATGGAAACGCATGTTCTCGTTTTATTAGCAACCCTGAAAGTGAGTAGAATTAATGATACCTTATAAGAATAGGTTTTTGAATTGTTGTGTAAGAGGATACCCCTTGTGAGGCGTATAAAGTGTTTTTTGGTTACTTCTGCCTTTACCCTTTAGTTTGATTTAAGCATTGTGAGTCTCTTAGCGAAAAGGAGCAATATTTGAGTAAGTGCACAAATATGAATGGCTCACAGTAAACCAAAAAAGATTTCTTTAATTAAAACCGAGATCCAATTTCTAGGTTATTTGGTGTCAAGAGGAAGAGTCTTATCGACTCCTGACAAGGTGGCTCCTGTAGTGAAATTTCCTAGACCACATAATGTTAAGGGTGTACAAAGATTTCTGGGTATAGTAGGGTACTATGCACAATTTCTTCCCAATCTAGTGGACACTGCCGCGCCTTTGCATTATTTGAAGAGAAAAGCTGTTGAATTTTAGTGGGGTGATCCTCAGGTGAAGACATTTCTCAAGTTAAAAAAGATGATATCCTCTCCTGTGTTAAAATTACCTGATTTCACTAAAATGGTTTTCGGTGCAAAAGGATGCCTCTGGAATAGCATTAAGAACTAGGTTGGCTCAGGAAAACGAGGGTGCATTAGCGCCTATTGTTTTTGACACCTGTTTACTCGCTGCTTCTGAGCGCAGCTTGTCAATTAATGCTAAAGAAGTTTTGGCAGTTTTGTTTGGTTTGGAAAAGTTCTCTTCATACTTGGAATTTGAGGAATTTAACCTCTACACAGACAACCATGCTTTGAGTTGGGTTCTCAACCATCCTAACCAAATGGGTAAACTAGGCCGTTGGACTCTTAGAGGTTTGTAGTCCACCATGTGTGTGGGAAAGATTAAGTTGTACACACACTTTATCCAGAATGTCTGATCCGAATGATTTTGACGTGGTTACCCCTGAAATAAACGCTGCTTTGTTGCTGGGACATTTCCCTGATTGCTTCGTATGTGTTAAGGACGCTCAGCAAGCCGATTCCTTCTTTCAGAATGTTCAAGCGGACTTAATAGCTGGCATTTTGGTTCCGTACAGCATTATATTGTTTACTTCACAGCAAAAACTGGTAGAGCAAGAAAGGTTTTTGTTCCAGTTTCCCCTAGGATTATGATTCTAAAGTATTACCGTGATTCCGTTTTTGGAGGACATCTTGGGATCAACAAGACCATTCAGAAAATTTCTTAACCTTTTGATTGGTCTACTCTTAGGGAAGATGTAGATGTTACAGAGTTGTGCCTTCTTGTGATTCTTGTCAGAAATGCAAGCCACCTCAGAATGCCAAATTCGGTCTAGTTCCTTTGGCTACCCCTCCTTGTCCTTGGTACACTGTGCATGTTGATAATTTTGAACCTCTAGTTAGGTAAAAAAGGATAATTTAAGTATTCTAATAAATATTGATGTTTTCTCTAAATTTATTTTTCTTTTACCTCTCTGAAATATGAAAGCCAGTACTATAGTGAAACACTTGAGTGATCACATTTGGATAATCTTTGGTTCACCTGTAAATATTGTTTCTGGAAAAATTCCAGTCAATCCTCTTTAAGAATATGTGTTTGATTGGGTCATTTAACACTTGAGGTCGAATCCATATTACCCGAAGGGTAATCAGGTGGAAAGGTTTAGTAAAAATTGAAAGCATGCCTTTCAAATTTTTATGGGGCTGATCATGCCTCTTGGGGTTCAGATTTGGAGTTTATAAACCTTAGGTTTAACTGCTTCTGTCATGATTCTACTGGACAAACTTCATGCAAGGTCTTCTTGGGTTGTGAGAGTACCCATTCGTTATTGAACATGTGGGACACCCCATCCCTTTCCTTACCTCGGACCGATGTGGAGTGAGATCATTTACTGCAAGGGGTTGATGATCGCCTAAAGAAAGCAAAGTTAGAAGTTGCCACGAGAGTGGATGCAAATAGAGTAGAAAACCTTTTTGTTCTCAGTGATAAAATTTTAGTTCAAAATTTTCGGTTAGCTGATGCTGGTCAGGATATTGTTTCCAAATTAAATAATAAGTTTGTGGGAACTTTTGAAATATGTATGTAAAATTTTACATCATTATAGTGTTTTGTTATGTGGTGTAAATTTTCGTAAAGTCTTCAGGAAAGCACATGATTCACATTTAAAAAAGTATTGTTGCGAGTCGCGACTATCTGGTTGAGAGGTGTAATACGATACCGTGGCGGCAGAGCTAATACACCCCCCTTCCCAAACACTCCATGGCGCTGTGACTATCTGGCTGAGCGGCAAAAGAAGATACTGTGACGGCAGAGCTAAAAGACCTCCCTGTGCTCTGTACGACTTGTATTACCTATTACCTTGAGTGACGCCACAATAACCACCTGCATGCAGCGATAATCTGAGAGCAGTGTAAGCTGATATAGCAGCGGCAATAACAAAGAGGTTTGCGTACATTGTGCCACCCATGTGTGGTGGCGGCCACCTGCGCCCCAATTTTGGGTAACAGAAGAAGATATCGTGGTCTAGAGTATTCCTGTTCATGCTCTATCTTGCAGGGTGATGCTTGACCCTGATGCGACACCTTTCCAGGAGGTTTGAGATTAAAGACTTGCCGATAGAATTCGAGACTTTGGAGTGGGTATATAAGGGGGAGCTGCTGCAGAGGCAAGAGAGTTTTTGACTGGCAGGTGCCTGGTGCAAGTTAAAGTGATAGTGACGTTGGCGAGAAGTATAGGGTTGCGACATGTGTTCGAGTGTGGGTTACAGGGAATTATATAAAATTAAATTAAATGTCTTAAAGGATGTTAAAATTAAGTGTACATGGTTAAGATATTTAAACAAAATTGTTAAATTTTATTAAGTAGGAAATTTTAGGTTATAAGTTTATGTTTACAAGAAAAATGGCTAGTGAGTTAGAGGGTTTGCGAGCCCTAATAGAGGGACTAAGTATCCAAACAAGTTGTGTAAATACAAAAATAGACAGTGTTAATTGGAATGTAGACAAGAAAATGGACAGCACTAATGAGAATGTAGACAAGAAAATAGACAGTGTTAATGACAATGTAGACAAGAAGATAGAGTAAATTAGTGAGCTAGTGCATACAAAAATAGAGTAAGTGGACAAGAAAATTGAAAGTGTTTCTCAAATGGTGGACCTAAAAATTGACAATGTCAGTGAATTGGTGGACCATAGAATTGACAGTGTTAATGAAAATGTCTAAAATAAAATCGAAAGTGTGAAAGATGACCTGCAGAAAGAGACGAGTGTCTTAAGGACAGATTGGGAGGAATTTCTACAGCGAGAAACAGGTGGTCAGCCATTGGTGTGTCGGGGTAGCAGCTCGACGAAGCCACAGTGGAGACATCAGGGTAACGACGGAAGATACACTGTGACGTCAAGATCGGCTGTAGGAGTATCACAGCACATGAATACAGCTAAGGTTGCCATGCCTAGGATTGGAAATGGGGTTACAATCAAGTCTGCCCCTTATGATGGCCTAACTCCATGGCATGAATATCAGCACCAATATGAGATTGTTGCAACCCTGAATGGTTGGACAGAAGAGCAACGTGCCTATTACCTGACAGCACTGTTACGGGGTCCTGCACTTATACTCCAATCTTTGCCTGAACGACATCGCCTGGAGTATTCGACATTAGTCATTCCCCTGGAGCTGCGCTTAGGGAACCGTTATTTAAGACATGCCCACCCTGTCCAACTTCAAAGCTGTAGCCAGCGACCTGGGGAGTCACATCAGGAATTTTGGCAGGCCATTGTGAGACTAGCCCATCTGTCACTTGAGGGGTGCCCAGAGAAGGTGCGAGATGGGCTTGCCATTGGGTTATTTGTTGATGCCATTGCAGGCTTGGAGGTGTGTCAAGCAGTACGCCTGGCAGCGCCTCGTACCATGCTAGATGCTCAAGCCTGTGCACTGAAGTCGAGTCAGCAAAGTAGGTGCCAACGAATTGGCGTGTGGTGCAAGCAGCGAAAGTAACAAGCGAAGAAGAGGGGAACAGCATCAAGAATACCCTGAAGGAAATTAAAACAGCAATCAGTGTCATTTCCAGCAGATTTGGTACTTCGGAGCACCGCCCTCGAAGAGGAAAGCGGCCAGAGTGCTGGGAGTGTGGACGACCTGGGCACCTGAGAGCCCAGTGCCGACAGTATCAGCAAAGAAACCAGGACCAAGAGCCAGGAGAGACCAACCAATTAGTTCAAAATTCAGGAAACATGTAAACACCGGCCTTGAGGGGCGAAGGTCGGTGATAGCTGGAGGTAAGGCCCCACAATTCCTTCGAATACGTTCGGTGAAACAGGAAGTTGATGCATTGCAGGTAGAGGGCAGCCTGGATGATGTACCCTGTCAGATGGTCGTAGATACATTACTGTCGTCATGCCAGACATCATCAGGCCTTTCCCCCAGCAATCACGAGATCAAAGTACTGGAGTGTAACTGGTGAGACAACACCAGTGAACGAGATGATGAAGTTTGTGCAACTAAAATTTGGTAAATTTGAGTTAGAACATGAAGTCTACATAGCAGATATTGCGGATGCATGTTTACTGGGACTAGATGTTCTGCGTAAACTATGATGCTGCATTGACACTCGACTGGGGGTCTTAAAGGTAGGTGAAACAGAGTTGGTACTGATATCACGACCAGAATTATCATCATAAGTCAGCTGCCCAGTAGTTTGTTGTCAGACCACTGTATTGTCTACTTCTAGCAAAATTGTGATACCAGGGCACTGTGCAGGACAATTTGTAAGGCAATTAGGGTTAATCGAGCCCAGAGAAGAAGTAACCTCCCTGTTGGGAGTGCTTACAGCAAGGACTTTGGCTGCATCAAGATCATATAATTTCCCTGACAGAGAATGATAACTTGACTGACAAGGCAATTCGTCTTGAGGAGGGGGCAACGATTGGCTTGTGTAAGCAGGTTTGCCAGATAAACACAACTGAGCCTAAGGTCTTAAGGGGGGGACCTTGTGAAGCATACTCTGCCAGAACCACTTACAGAACTTCTGAAGAGGACAAAGGAATACCTGGACTGGAGACAAGAGAATGCTGTAGCAGAACTCTTAATGAAGAATCAGAATACTTTTTCGTGTGGTTCAAATTATCTTAGTAAGACATCAGTGTCACATCACCATATTGATACAGGAGATGCCAGACCTATCAAGCAACCCCCTAGACGTCTGCCTCTTGCTTCAAATGAGGTAGTTGATGGCATTCTGAAGGAAATTAAGGCTCTGGATGTGATAGAACCATCGAACAGCCCATGGTCATCTCCGGTTGTGTTGGTAAAGAAGAAAGATGACTCGACAAGATTTTGTGTAGATTACCAGCGACTGAATGATATGACCAGGAAAGACTCATACCTACTTCCTCGGATAGATGACACTCTGCATAGCCTGGCTGGATCCTAATGGTTCTCAACCTTGGACATGAAAAGTGGTTACTGGCAATGTGAAGTGGCCCAGAAGGATAGAGAGAAGACTGCCTTTTCTGTACAAGGGACAGGAACTTGGCAATTCAAGGTCTTGCCTTTTGGACTATGCAATGCTCCAGCAACATTTGAATGAATTATTTGTCAGGTTCATTTAGATGACATTGTGGTTACAGGGAAGACATTCAATGAACACCTGAAACTTCTTAATTCAGAGCTACAGAGGAAAACAGAAGCTAATTAGAAGCTAGTTCCCAAAAAGTGTAATTTGTTCCAAAGGAAAGTGAAATTTCTGGGACATGTGTCGGCTGAAGGGATAGAAACAGATCCAGAGAAGACGAAAGCAATTAGAGATTGGCCACAGCCAACTGATCGGACACAAGTAAGAAGTTTCCCTGGGCTGTTTGCTTACTATCGGTGTTTTGTGCATTGGCTTCACAACAATAGCAAAGCCATTACACTATTTGACTGAGACTAAAAGAAAATTTTTCTGGACCCCCCGATTGTGAATCCTAATTCAGAAAACTAAAGAAAATTTTGGTTTCACCTCCTGTCCTAGGTTATCCTAGTAGTGATGGTGAATTAATTTTAGACACAAATGCTAGCAATGTGGGGACTGATGCTGTGTTGTCACAGATCCAGGATGGGAAAGAGAGCCCATTAGAGTATTTCAGCAAAGTGTTATATAAGACTGAAAGAAATTACTATGTAACTTGCAGGGAGCTCACTTGGAAGGCGAAGCTCTTTGCCCTAACAGAATCTTCAAAGGTGTTACCCTTGTGGCTTCGTCGACAGCTGATCAATATGCAAGGAGAAACATGGGCTTCTTGAAGTCCGAATACTTTTGATTGTTGGCTACAAAAATGGACAGATACTGTTCTAAGGTACGGTTTAGCCACTCGACCATCCCATCTGACTGAGAATGCAAAGGAGTAGTCCGTGTCTTCTTCATTCCCCCAATTTTGGTCACTTCTTGAAATAACTTGGCTTCAAAGTTGCGGCCCTGGTCAGAGTGAAGTTTGAGTGGCACTCCAAAACTTGAGAATACATGCTCCACTACAGTATCGGCCACCATGCTAGCCTCTTGGTTAGGTATTTGTGTGACTTCAGGCCACTTGGTGAAGTAGTCTTGCACCACCAATAGGTACTGGTTCTTCCTCTCAGTCACTGGCAAGGGACCCAAAATATCTACTGCCATCCTCTCAAACCTGGCTCCAACAATGTACTTCTGAAAATGACCACACCCTCTAGTTCTTGATCCCATTCTTGCTGTACAAGCATTACATGTTCGGCACCACCTCTCGACATCATCCCTGCAATGTAGCCAATATTATCACAATCTAACTTTGTTGAGAGTCTTATTAATTCCAAAATGTTCTCCAGCTGCTGAACAATGAAGTTCCTTCAGCATCTTTGGAACTTTAATTTGCGGGAGTACCAGCTCTAGACATGTTTCCCAGTTCCCGTACAGGACACCATTTCTCAGAGATTTATCACGGGGACAGTTGACTGTTGGCTAGGCTGCTGACGCTTTTATTTCGTTCCTCGTGAGTCCCTACTTGACTGGGCCAATGTCTCTTGTGCGCTACTACTGGACATCTGTGATTCGTCTGCAATTACTGTACTGTGCTACATAACCGCCAGCCAACATTGCATGATGCAGGACGCTACAATAATTTGCAGAATACGCTGGCAGAAAACATTCTCGCCATTTTCTACCATCCCTATTATGCTTTAAGTATGTTGTGTTTCATTTTCGTTAAAGATACTAGAGACAGTAAATTTATAATATGGATAACATGGTAATAATTAGTATATCTAAAACCACTGCAACGTGCCACAAAATTGTTAAAGAACTGTGTTAACAATTTGTATTGTATGTATTCTAAAAAAAGGTGACTGAATTGAACAGTGAAACGTGTGTAATTTGTAATGACCATACTAAATCTAAACAAATTATTAAAGAAACCACAAAGGGTTCAGAAAGGAAAAAAACTGCATCACGCGATAAAGGGATCCAGCTTAATATATCTGAAGGACAGCAGGTACATTCAGATTGCCGGAAAAAGTTCACAGATGAGAGGCGCACAGCTCAGTTGAAGAGAAAATAACGTGCAGAATCCGATGGAGAGCCTGTCTCGATTTCTTCTCAAAAAATGTGTTCCTCAGTTACAACGTTCAGTTTTTACGAGAACTGTTTTTATTGTGAACAGAAAGCACAAATTTATGATCCTGTAACAGAAACACATGTGGTGAAAACTTATGCTGAAAAGTTTGATAAAGCTATGAAAAGTGTATGTAAGGTAATAAAATATGATAAATGGGTTAGGGAAGATGTACTGGACATTTAGTGTGTGTTATTCTTTATTCAGCTGATGCCATATATCAATACAAGTGCGACGTTTTACTTCTGTATTTTCCGAGAAGTGCCTACATATTTTCAAGGAGTTTATAGCACCTGTGCTACACAACTGACTGAAAACAAAGGCCGCCCACAAGATGAAGAAAGGAATCTGGCCATCCTTAAAGCTACGGAGGAATTTGAAGTGACTGAAGAACAGACAAAAACAATGGAAAAATTACAGGAAACTATGAAAAGACATTTATTACACGACTTAGAAGCTTACCCAGAAAAAATTTATGATGTAAAGAATTTCTAGGCATTTCCATGGTTCAGTGACCTTTCTAAAAAGCATGGGCCTAAGAATGTTTTTAGTCTCCATGAAAGTGTGATATTTTGTTTAAATTCCACAACAGAGGATACAAAAATATAAGTACTGAAGAGGAAAAATTCGATATTTTAGAAGATTTTGGTAAATTTTATTTTTATTTGGTAAAACTTTCTGCTCTTTAGTTATGGTCAGACATATGTTGATGTGTGACACATTGTTTGAGGCTTATTGCCGTTTAAAAATGTAGTTCCCTCTGACAAACCCAGTATAATGAAAAGTAATTATATTTAAGCAGAAAAAAGTAAATTTTTAATGCAATATTATATATGTTTTTTTTTATTTTGTTCATAGTTTTCGGCATACGATGTGCAGTTTCAGTTTTATTGCACAATACCTAGAGATATTGGAAAATTGATAGAATATATTCTGCCAGCGTATATCGCAAATCAGTGTAGTGTCCTGCGTCATGCGTTATTGCCCGGTGCATATGTAGCACAGTCTAGTTTACAGATGAATAACATATGTCCAGTAGTAGTGCATCACTGTTATCATTGGCCCAGTCAAATAGGGACTCGCCAGTAACAAAATAAAAGTGTCAGAAATGAATACACTACATTGAAGCCTAGCAAACAGTCAAATTTTTCCCGTGAATAATCACCTCTAATCATTATGGCCTTTTCGGCACTAATTCTGTAAAACGCATTGCGGATTTTATGCGAATTAGTACGAAATTAGAATGTATTACGGGGAAAGGTAAGCACTTTACCTATTGATCTGAAGTATTTTGCTGTAGAGTACGCCGTTTTCAATTTATTTCATATTTTTAATTTTTCCGGGGACAAATTCCGGAAAAAAAGTAAAACCCAGAAGGTGGATTACGGTGAATTTTTGATATGTTATTCTGCAAATTTTGATGTAAGAAAACCTTTTCTTGCAATTTGTCCATAAATCAACCTCTTTTTCAGGTAAATTTCCTGGACTAAAGTGTACGGCTAAAAATAGATATCCCTACTTACTGTCCACGCCAGCCAGCCAGCCAGCCAATACTCCCCCCACCAACAGCCTTCAAGCCAGTTTGTGCTTGTGTGTGTGAGCATCAACTTCCCTGCACTCGTCACAGCTGCAGCCACACTGTCTGATAGTCACGTACAACTAGCGCATCCTGTCTAGCCGCAAAGCAGTCGTTCCTCTCCAACTCTCTTCCAGCCATTGTCTTTGTTTCCGTTGGTCGTATGCCAAGGTGGTGGGGGGAGGGGTGTGAAGAGACATTTCTTTTTTTTCGTCATTACAGAGCGGCGGTAAAAAAAAGGACCAGCATGACACTCAGTCCGTTAAAGAAGCAAAAAAGAAAATAATTCAGCATTATTTCATCTTTATTTTTCTCTAGCTTCACATCAGGTTGTGCGCATTAGATTTGACCTCGGACAATACCTACCTACCTACCTTACTGTAGGGAGCTGAGAAGGCAAGGCAGAGCTGTGGTTAGGGCCACACAGCTCTCCGCTTGTCATCTCCCCCAAGCCACATTCCTGAGCGTTGCCTTATCCTTAGCTCCGAACAGTACTTCACCTTGACAACTTCCGCTGTGTTATTGTTCACTTGGCACGTGATGCATGTGACTGTGCAGGTTGCTGCAGCATAAAACCAGCCTATGATGCAAATACAATTAGTCCTGTATGCTACATGTGGGCTCATAAGGTTTTCATTTTATTACTGCTTGTTAACACATAAAATTGACTGTACTCAAGCTTTATCTTATGCCGATGACAAGTGGTGTTTATATTTCTTATATTTATTTTTCTTTTACAACGAAAATTAAAGGTTGTATTTACGTGTGCAGTATCAATTTGTAGGCCAGCGGCACCTGGAGTTGCAGCGTGAAGAGTTGCATCACGCGCAGTATACAATCCTAACCTGTGACATGAAGTTGTTTTCAGTTTTTACAGGATATCTTTTCCAACTTAAATAGTGTACAGTTTTTTTACCATATTTTAAGTCATTTTTACTTAATATTTACAGTGCACATGATCAAGAATGAGCACTATTTACGAAGCAAAACTTTGCGGCGCTTGTAGGTTTTTATGTTTTTAGATACAAGGGGAGTGTAATTTTGGCTTTACGGGGTACCATTTTATTTGGAAGACACCTTTTCATTATACCAAAACATAAATTAAAATAAAAACATTTTTATTTTAAGTCAGTAGCTGTTCTACATTAACTTTAAAATAAATTCACTTTAAATTCAAAAAAAAATTAAGGGGTTGGATCCAAATTCATTACCTCGGGACTAACAATATCAGCGTCTAACAACATAATTATGTGGCACCGCGTGGTGTCGTTAGATCGAGGGTTTACCGTACATTTAATGTGTTATAGAAGGACAAACAACAGTTCTTTGAAGTGATGCAAATTTCATAACATCAAGTGATTAAAAATATAAATAATTGCATCAGAAAGTCAGTCACTTTGCATTCATGCTCACTGTACAATATTTCTATCTGTTTTTACTATGTATTTATTAATCAAAACAAGTGCACACAGTTGTTTGGCAAATTCTTATATTTAAAAACAGTGTGTAGTGCAAATCACATACAATCACATGTATGGAATTCTACAGGCTTTCGCGGCCGTTGTCGAGTTGACTGGCTTGGCTTCCGGGCTGGAGCCAAGCCAGTCTACTATCACATGGTAATTTACAGGCCTAAATCTTACTTAATTTAGCCTCGCATAAGAATAGGCTAATAAAGACATTTTCATTTTTTAACAAATTCAACTACTGTATTTTGAAGAAACCATAGACTCTTTTTACGAAATTAATATTTATTTTATGTCAGAAATACATTTGTTTGAATTATGTACACTTTTAATTTTATGTTGCCATCCTCGCAGATTATTGCTGCAAGTAAATGGGCATGCAGGCCTACCTTGTAATGTATGTCACTACTTTAGAGCAAATAAGAAATAACATTCCAAAACACACATACAAATATATTTAAAGGGAGACACTGTTAGATTAGACATGTTAGTGATTTCGTTCTTAGAATTTTCTCCCCGATTGTTGAGGTAACTCTGAGGTGAATTTGAGGTTTTACCATGCAGAACTAACAAATGACAATTGGGGAAAATTGACTTTTAAAATGAAAATATTACAATGAAAATAACTTATGTAGTTTATTGATATGTCTGATTGGCTAGGTATTACAATATTTGTGTACTTGTCTATTTACATTAATGTGGATACATGCATTTTTATTTAAGTGAAATGTGGTTTCCTTGACCAAGATAGATCTAAGCATATTGTTTTTTTTCTCGGAAATGTGTTAATATTAACATATCCATGCATATTTATCAAAACAGTTGAGGAGTGTTACACTTCAATGAAACTAGTACTATCAATCATCAAATGATCCAGTTGAAGGTTTTTTTACTGTTAACTATGGTCGTGTTCCCAACGGAGAACAATGAATATAGGCATACTTCACTTTTCTGTAGCTTACACATGCTAACATTAATTGCTAGGCATTACATTTGTTTTAGGACAGTGGTTAATGTGTAAACAGTTATTGCATGAATTAATAACTTCTATGTGTAAACTAATGAAGCAAGATTCTCCCTGTATGGAAGCTTGCATTGTGATGGCTTGATAGGAGAAAGTTCATTGAAGGCTTACTCATTTTTGGGAAGAATTTCTATTGACTTGTTGCGTCTATTACACAAAAATTTAAACAATCTTGACCTGCTAAAAATACTACTTGTGTGTATAATAACAAATATACAACCAAATTATCCTCTCTTGTTAACAGTGACACAATTGATTTAGCTTCGTTGTTTATTATTCAACATGTGCTATGATATTAGTATTTTAAAAACTTCTATAGCTTTTATATACTAAAAAATTGTAAGTTTTCAACTCAAGAGTGTATTAAAAGTATTAATTAACTAATAGAAACCTGTCAACCCACATACACTAGACCCCCAAATTTATGAACCCTGGATTTTGCGAAGATAGCGATTTTACAAACATACTCTTGGGAACCATCAAAAAATCACAAAAATTTTCCAAAAAAAAGTTAAAGCTGTTGAAAAAAGTGACGGCGTACATCAGAGAGCAATGTTCGGCCTGCGAGCATTACTATGTAAGGTACACAGTTTGTCTACCCCCAATTTCTTTGTAATAAAGCGAAATCTTACTCTTCGTAGAAAACAAGAATGTGACAGCTAGAATTACATTCCCGTCTCACCGCCGGCAAATCATCCCCTCCTCCACATACCTTCCCAAACACTAGCATGGGAAACAACTTGCAACGTGTTTCCCGGAAAATGTCAATATCATCATCCCCTTGGCGGGAAAATATCTTACAGACATCCAACCTGAAACCCTACCCTTCCCCTAGCAATTATCAGCTCATTTTCATGCGTATAGTAATGCCGGTAAAGATAATCTCTATTACATGTGCACAACAGGATTTTCCATTCCCGCCTCTACCCGCACCCAACCACTGAAAATGACAGATAATCACATGTCTTGTATGATATTTTTCGAGTTTTGGGAGTTTTTAGCAGTTTATTCTATTTTCCTGGTGAAGTGAGAAACTTCTTGTGTTGAAATCTCCTCCAGGCTGTAGGGTTTCTGGCGCCAACGTTGTGGTCAGATTATCGGCTTCATGGAATTTCGTACATGACACAGGTGACTGACGCACGTTTATACCTTTGTCTGCTTCAAAGACGATAAAAGTGGGTCTTCTAAAAGTATTGTGCTGTGTGTGAGAGTGTGTGAGAGTGTATGAGAGAGAGAGAGAGAAAGAAAGAGAGCGAAAGAAAGAAAGAGAGAGAGAGTGTGTGTGTGTATGATTGTTTGAGAGACTGCAAGCGAAGTGGGGGAAGTGTTATCAGCCCAACACATTAGTCAGGCAAGCATTTAGAAAGTAAACACAACTGGGCAACTGGTTAGAACTGCGTACGTGTCGAAGTTTGGATTCGTTGACGGCACTGTTTTTGCATTAACTTAACTCTTGCCATGGCATGCCATCGTTAAAAGGGCACAAGTACCAAACACAGTACAGCACAAAGGCTTGCCTTCAAACTTCACTTGATATTTTTTTCATTATTTTTGTGCTGCAAATGATAGTCCACCAGCTTTGTAGCCTCTGGAAAAAAATGTTACGTGCGACTATAGTTTTAGTTTCTATTGACAAGAGTCTTGTAAACCTCGTCAGGTTTATTTTATCACGCAATACTACGAATATCAAGTCTACACGAAAGCGAGAGGCATCCGTACTTGGTGTTTAATTTTTTTTGTGACATGGATTCGTCGAATCAATTGTTCGTAGCTGTCTATTGATGTAAATTTAAACTTAATCTATTATTTGCCATATTTTGTGTGAAACGATATGGATATCAGACTATGTATTCGCAAGAAGACACTCTGTGCTCTGTGTTCTCATTTTTTCTCTCTTTTTTCTCCAGGACATGGGTCAGTCAAATTTACCATTCAGGGGTACCCTTTTAATTGTAATAATTTAATCTTGTGATATAAATTTATATTTTGACATTAACTTGTCTTACTTTTCCGCAAAACTCTATGAAAATCGGGACTCCATTAGATATACTTTACGGAAAAAAAAGGCAATTTTAAAATTTGGTAAAGGATTGGGGGGGGGGGGGGGAAATTGGCCTCCATCGATTTTACAAAGTAGCAATTTTATGAATTTCATAAATGGAACTGTCAGTATTAGAAAAATCTAGGGTCTAGCATAATAATATACGTTTTATGACACAATCTTTGCAAAATCAGCTGTTGCTACCCGTGATTCAGTGCACAAATGCTACTAGCCAAGTTTTCCATTGATATTTGTTATATTAATGCTGCACAACAACAAACCTATGTTTATATACTATTTAATTGTTACTTCTTGCGTTTTGTTTTTTATTTATTTACGTTTACATTTTTGATGGTTCTGGAAGAATGTTGTCGAATTGCTGTAGTCTTTGGATTTGTGGTTGTAGATTAGCAGTTTTACTATACAAGACAGCTGTATACACATAGAAGCACAATTATTTACACACATGGTGCTAGGCACGTGTCCAAGACTTGTAAATCACAAAACATGGGGTCAACTTCATCTATTTTTTTTTTAATAATAAAATGGTAAGCATCCATGAATTGCATCCATATGTATTTGTTTTAAAGAAACTTGGGAACAAAACATTTCCCAGTGAATTTCAAGACAATTACTGTCCCTGTGTTCTGTTAGCTATTATGTGCCCTTTTAAATTGTAGCACTAAAAAGTTATATCCAGTATTAAAAACAATATCACCCGACACGTTTAACCATGGTTGTTTACTTCCTAACGCTGCACCTTCACTGATTAAGGACAGTTTAAAGTTGGTAATTTTTTGTTGTGTTGTTCACTACTCCAGTTTGTCAATTTAAAAAAGTTGGTTTTGAAATGTAAGAAAGGGGATTTGCAACTTGCCACACAGTCATGTATCTACTGAACTGCGTCGGCTGAGTGTGTGTGTGTGTGTGCGCGCACAAACATATGTAGGTCAGCGACATGCGCTAGAGATACTATTGCCAAGTCTTGTATCAGACTGCCGTTGGACCAGCAAAAAAGATTGTATTCATGAACAAAAAACAAACAGCAGACAGATGCCAAAAAAATACTAACAAATATTATTTTTCTAAAATTTTCAAATTGTTCAACTAGAATTCTTAGTGGTTCTTCTGGACTGGGTAACAGAGTAGCGTACTGTGCGATTTCGTTGTTACTGGCAGCTGTATCGTTTTGGTATATTTTCAACATTATGGCTACATACTTTTATAGAAATTGAACAACAGTAGAACCCTTATCATAAACATTTCAGGGGACTATAAGAAAATGGAGAATGACACTGGAAAATGAAAGATAAGTGAATTGGTTACATTCAATATTATCCTTAACGCTCTAAACTGTCTGCAATATCTGTTTTATGCATAGAACATAGTATATATGACTAGAGAAACTTGGAAAAGCAGGATAAAAAAAGCAAAAGAGTTTAGATATTCAATATCAATTATTTATAACCGTAAATAAAACAATTTGCATGCATTTTACTTTAAAACATATACTGTACGTACATCCGTAACCTAATTGCTAATTGCACACATTCCATTGTGATAGTCGAATTGCTTCAAAATTTACATCATCTGTTTTTCTTTTTTGAACTGAAGACTCAGAATCCATAAAAAATTACTGAAAATTGCAAAAATTAAAAATCTAGCATGTGATGTACAATTATATATTTCAAAAAATACAGTATCTGTCTACGATAACTTAACAGCAGAATAGGAAAGTGTAATGGCAAAACAAAGTGCCGCTAAAAGCTATTAAATGTACAGCTTGCAGCAAAACATCTGACTGGTAGCGCCACATTCCATAGACACTGCCTGATGCAACTTCACACATCAAAGAGTGAAATCTGTAAATGTAATCTTAAGTCTTTCCTATTGAAGTTATTCAATATATTTTATAGCTACATGGATGGATAATGATAACTAACTGAACACTTTATGTTGTTACATAATACTTTCACGGCACATAATTCCCAATGTCGAAAAACATTTCTGACATGGGAAACAAATTAATTTATAAGTGGTTAACATTGGGTTTTTGGTGGCACCAAAGTAAATTGGTGTACGACAAAGCAAAATGTATAAAGAGAGTGTGTATCATAGGGGTTCTGGTGTAATTACAATCTGAAGTTTCATGCAATTTATATATACAAGATAATTTATTTACATAACCCTTACAATTATGCACATCATTACTGTTAAGGCTAATGCTAATCTTTACACTTACTTTTGTACAAATTTGTACTTTTAAGAAAATTATTTTAGTAACAATAGGGATGGGTTGGTTCAGTTCCTCAGTTGAAGTTATAATAGGCTCTCAAGATCTGACTCGGAACCAACACACGTTCAAAATAAATAAAACTCAATTCTTGATTCCACACAAAATCATTATGTTACATTGTGATTTACAAAGTATGAAACATAACTTAAACTATCAGTAAAACTCTTACGAAAATCATTATAACAAAAAATGTCATAACAAATATGCACATATGTAATCATGCATACAGTAAACCTCCTTTACAATGGCCACTTCTCTGTAACAGCCCTTTCCTCAGGAACTGCGAGGTCAAAAAATAGGGGCTTTACTGTATTTATAACCACCGCACCTATTCGTTACCCTAGTCTTGGAAACAGTGAGGAACCATATTGAAGTTTTGGTGTGCATTATTATTGCTTACTTCATCTTTAAGAAACTTTCTTGGCTTTCATATGCAACTTCCTTATAAAAAAATATTGTTGCAGTGGAAAACAAAAACAAATATTACATTATTATTGTGCCACTATTAGAAAGCAGTACAGTTGAATCCTGTTATGTTTTCCAAAGGAACCTGAATCAATATTTTTACACCAATAAATGGGTATTACACATAAGTTACTTGAAATTTCATAGTTAATGTACAATAATTAAGCTTGTAATTGATTAAATGAGGGTGCAGTTAATATGCCATCAGAAACATGATAAATACATATTGTACATTGTATGTAAAATCAAGATTTTCCCACTTGTCTACTGTAGGTTCATGATCGCAATCTTCAGGCTCACCATCATTATCACTGAAATGTACACATATGACACTCTCCTAAAAGTCATAAACCTGTTTTTTTTCAGTAGTTTTTAGAAAACAGCTTAGTTACTATTTCTAAAACAATTGTGCTAAAAAAATTTTTTGCCAGAGTTGTGGTTATTGTCTGAGAATAAAGTGATGTTATAAGTAGAGTTTGAAGTTTACCGCGATTCTACGATCGCGGAATTTTTCGCAGAATTACAAGATTCCAGCATAATCGCAGAATCATCACAGAATCACAGATTTTGCCTACCTTTTTTATCCACTTCTAGCACAGTAATAATGCGAGCAGAGGTTATGTTCTTTCAAATAATATCCTCCTTATTATTGGCAAAGTGAATAATTTCCACAAAATAACTTGTATAAAACACATGTTTTCAAAAAATCACATTAGTTACTGGTACAAAATACAGATCTGAAATATAAAAATAGTATATCTACGGCAAAGACAAGTAAAGTTCGTTTAAAGAGAATTTAAAGATAAGTTTATACGATGAGCAGCACATTAAACCAGTTATCCTACCTTCTTTTATAAAACAACTGTAGTTGCACTGTAGTCAATGGAAATGTGAGCGCATCAATCGACTAATCTATCATAGAGTGCGCTGAAAATGCGTGCTTATTAATTGGAAACCGGCCGCATGTTTAGTCTCTCTAAGCTTCGGAGCTACGTATATCGTAATCTTTGATGTTTAATATTTTTTAGAGGCGAGATTTGTTTACATATTACATTTCCACTAAAGTAAGGGCCATGTCCATGTCTTAGGGTAAATACCTTTTTAAACAAGCCAGCGAGGGAATACTGAATGTGGGAAACAAGTCTGCGGCATATAGAGCTAAGGAACTTCCAGGTATGTTACACAGTGATGGAGGTAAACTTTTTTGTTCCAATTGCAATATGTTATTGGCCCATAAATGGCTCTCCACAATTAAGGATCATTTAAATTCTCAAAAACATAAAGCCAGGTCGGTGCAACATGCCTCACGTTTGGCAGGCACTTTCAAATAAATAACAATAATATAATTCCCTTTAGTTAAAGACTTATTTTCGTTGTGTACATGTGTTTCAAACTTATTTATTATTATTAACAAATGACAGAACTCAATTATTCTTATCACAGAATTTCTTGTTATATATCACAGAATTTGTGTTTCACTATCGCAGAATTTTGGCATTTAGTGTGCAGAAAACTCATATCCCTAGTTATAAGCAGGAATTGAAAATACTAGTGTTGTTACAAGCAGGAAATTAAAGCTTTATGCTATATGTAAAAATGGTGTGGCTAAAGAAAAGTGTTATATGCGGGAACATTATAACAGGGTTCGACTGTATTGAGATTAAGTTTTCGATAGTCACCAGAAAAACGTAAACACTCTCATGGTGGTATGCGATAGATACAAACATATCAAGATGTTACACATGT
This sequence comes from Medauroidea extradentata, assembly GCA_003012365.1. NCBI lineage: Eukaryota > Metazoa > Arthropoda > Insecta > Phasmatodea > Phasmatidae > Medauroidea > Medauroidea extradentata. The sequence goes on from PNEQ01000157.1 coordinate 39,326, forward strand.
ATTTATATCATCAGTCGGATGAAGCTACTGTGTTCAAGAAGTGGACATCAATCCATAACACATGCTATGGCCGACTCCTTTACAACTGTAGAACCCCAATTAAACTAAATGCCTCTAGGCTCTAAAAATTTATTCTAAATTGATGTGCAGTTTAATACAACTATGTTTTCTTATCCCTCTCCCCAAAAAATCGTTTACCCCTTCCCCAAAAATATATGAGTCCTTGGGCATGCTTCGGCAGAATATAAGATAATTTAAAAAACTAATCTTAGCTAACAACAATAATACACCGCAGTTACCATAGATTGGTAAGCCAAGGCTACGAAAGGAAAAAAAAACTTTAAAACTTCCAGTGGAATGCATATGGAGCATGCACCTGATGAGTTAGGCCTCACGCGCACCATTAACATGTGAGAAGTGACGACAACACTGCCGAGCCTACTCTCCGTCTGTCTCTCCCCACTCCAACAGAATTCAGAAAACTCCCATGAAGAAATGTTAAAAAAATTCACAGTGAATCCTGATTTACAAGTTTGCAAGTCCAACAGTTAAATAACTTAATTTAATCATTAATATGCACAGCAGTGGCAATTGTAGCTTGTAGACCATTGTATGTTTAAACTGATTACTGCTCGTAATATATACTTTGCATTCAAGCTTTTTTTTTTTGACAATTTATCGAAAAATATTCACGGTTATGGTAATAAATGTATTGTAAAAAGTCTGCATAAATAATATAATTGTATACCTTTGATAAATACTCTGGTTTTACCAAAGATTCGACAGAAAGTAATCATGTTGGACACCACTGCACATTATCAGAAATTGAATTAATTGGTATAGCATGCTGCACATTAGCACATTCTGACAGACGTGAAGCAATATCTGTGAATTTGTTTCGTGCTGTCCAGTGTCACGCAGTATGGACTGGGTACCTAGATGCTCGTTCACCCAACTGCACGCTCCCTGGTCATTAAGAAGGATCTAGGTGCACACCTGTTATGCAACACAGTGCCGCTGCTCGGCCGTGCATGCTCAACTCAAGTCACTTTCACTGTCAAAGTTTTCAAAGAATTTCAACAATTTTCTTTGTTTCTTGATGGATACTTTATCTACGAATGAATAAGTACATACTGCAGCTAGCGAAAGTATTTTAACAAACTCACATTACAATTTATATTCAATTATATCAAATTCAAAACTTACTGTTATTTTATATATTTTTCTTAGGGTTCTTTACAGTAGAACCCTGTTATAACATTTCTCAAGGGACCCAAAAAATTATAACTTTATAAAAGGGAAAACATTGTAATAGGGTAATTTTCTATTGAACTGTTTTAGGGACCAAATGAAGACCGCATTACAGCCAGGAAAATGTCATAAGTGGGAACATTATAAGAGGGTTCTACTATTGCTGTTTTCGTTATTCCTGAGTTTGTCAAAATCAGGGCACTACTGTAGTTCCTGTCTTTATGTTAAGTGTTAAGTTGTGTGGAATCATCTCTAATGACTTCTATGCCAATGAGACATAAAGCCCAATTAAAAAAAACATCTTCACAAGCATTTAAAAACTCATTTAACTCATATTCACAAATTTGCTTGTTGTGCAATTGTCCCATAACTTAATTGAAATATATGAAAAGTCTTACAATTCTAGCTGGAATGAAGTTACCAAGAAAAAGAGCATAATTTTAGAAATTGTTGTAACCAAATACTGCAACTAATTCAAAATTGTAGAATCTGTACCAGAATTTAGGCAGGTAACATAAAGACTCGTGCGCACACTTTTATTTCTCAACATCTGATAAAAATTCAGGGAAGCGCACTGTACACAGAAAATAGAAAAAATACTGAAAAAAAGGCGGAGTTGTTGTACTCATAAACTGATAGGTGTCAAGAGTGGGAGGAGAGTGTGAGTTTCTCACTGCTCGCTTCTCCATCATTACTCCTCTTCCTTTTCTTTTTCTCCTAAGCCCTCCTCCCTCACTCTGCTATTGAACCATAACTTCTAAAGCCCTAATATTTTGTTTGCCCTTATCCACATTCCTGTTCACAGTGTTTTACATCATTGTTTACACAATACATGTGCTAAAAATTTGTCTGATAATGGCTGCAAGTTTACGTGCTTTACACAGTAGTTAGGTTTAAAGTATCTGTCACAAAATATGCTGCTCAGCAAAAAATTGACGGGGCAGAAACGAAAGTTTGTGAGTGGCAGAAGCAACGTAAGTTAATTTTGATGGCTTGTGATGGTGATCGTTCCGTGGGGGTGGATAGAACAAAAACAAGGAGAGACAGTTCTTTTTCTTTCGGGAGAGAAGTGTCACATAAATAAATAAAGGAAAGCTTGCTACTGGCTTGGCACAGCAACTATCTCGTATTATCTCCGGGACCTACTGGAGGAAGTGGCAGGCAAACAGCAGAGAGAGTGAGAATTAGACAGAGCGTCATGCAGGCATACACACATGCACATATACATGCACATTCATGCAGCATGAGCGCAGACACACATGCTGGCAGGCAGCAAGTGACCTAGGCAGGCTATTTATTGATACCTGCCGAGAAGGCACAGGAAGCCACACCCCAACGGCTCTTCTCCCCCTTCTTTTTCCTATGACTCTCCTCCACCCTCTACGCCTTCACTCTAACCAATGTGAATGTTATCTTTCCTTCTCTCTTCTTTGTTGTCAGCCATATATTCCACCACCCCCTCCCCTTTGACCCATCTATTGATACCTCCCTCGCACTCACCACTGCTTCGCTGTCTAGGTACTCCGTGACTTTTTTCACATACTATCAAAGTACTTAAATTTGCGAAAATCATGGTGTGAACTATACACAAGTATGCATAGAAATTTTTGATCTTTGATATGTCCCCACTATAACACCCTTAAATTTGTGAAACTTGCTACTTTACTATCAAAAATGAGATGGAATACAAAATATTAGAAACACACAAAAAGGTTTGGAATCACTAACAACTGTACCAAGCTAGCATATAGGAACTCTACATTGTAATGAAAATACAATTTTCAAAGTACTACGTTTTTCATCTCACTGTTTAGGTCTATCTCTCATGTGCCGTCCTGATTAGTGGCAAAACGCCATTTCGTTGGTCTATGAAAGTTAAAGTCAGACAACTTACAGACATATTACTTCTGACCTACTCTCCATTGTCTAGAAAACCAGTGTACAGACTTACCAGATATGCAACAGAAAATTCGAAGCTAGTGGGGAACTGCAGAAGAAGTTGGTGCACACAATCTAACCACTGCAAAAACACAGGGCATCGCTCATTCTGGTCATCTGAATCTACAGTATGTCCGCAACGGTCAGCAAACTTGTGGCCGAAATCCAACCATTCACGTTCACATAAAACTTGAAATCCCTGAAACAAACAAAACTCTAAATATCAGTACTAATCAATCTGGATTTGTTACATATATAGAGCTGTCAACTTCAGTTTAATGATTTAAACTATGTATAAACATGTTGCTGCATTTCCCATGATGTTTAAATGTAACTCCTATCAAATTAAATAACTAGCTATTTTATGACTATAATAATATCGACACTGTCTATATTTACATGCTGTATTTTATTACAAAACCTGTATCAATACATTTTACAGACTAAAAAATTATCAACATATTTTAAAAATGTTTAAATATTAAATAAAACACAAAATAACATCACATTATTCATGTGTTGTGTTTACTGACTAATGATCAAGACTTAAAAGTAATTACTGAATATTTATCATAAACTGTTGTAAAATACACTTTATGCCACATATTTAGTTGTTATGTTATCAAACTTCAGAGATTTCGTTAGGCTTCAATTGTCAGTTTTCTTTTCTAAGCTGAATAATACATCAATGAACTTGTAGCTAAGTAAATTTTCTTTCTTGTATAGTGATTACACTATTTCTATTTGTAATTTTGTAACAGTTACCATATGTAGGCCTACCGAACATAAGATGACATTGAAAATAAGACCTGTTAATATACGACAATCCTCTATATTTGCCTTTTGATAAGGAAAAAATTTTAATTTAATTAAAATTAAAAAACCTAGCTTTGAATCTGAGCATACAATTTTTTCATATTGTCAACAAATATAAACAAATCTAACTGATTTAAACTAATATTTAAATTTCTCTAAAATAATTTAAGTTAACAAACAAACATTATAGGGGAAAGGGATGCTCATGCACATGTGCAGGGGTCATGCATGCATGGAGAACCTTTCGAGACTTACTTGCATTTCTCCCGCTAGATTTTTTATATTTTGTTTACCCCCATCCACAATTTTGTAAAGCAAACAACCAAAACATGTGTACACTGACACTTGCTGTGAATGTTAATGCACTGATGTTCATGCATATTTATATTGTGTACCAACACCTTAGCAGCAGTTTGTGAACAATATTTGCGTGAATAATTTTTGGAATAAAACTATTGGATATTTTGGCATTTATCGAATAAACATCTGTGTATTTCAACGACTGTGTAAAAATGACTTAACGCACTAGGTCTAGAAATTTACATTTTCACATATTGATAGTTATTATAGCCATATGTTTGGCGAATCCTAAACACGTGACTGTCGAGACAGAAAGCATCCAAACTTAAATATACCATCACTTGTACTTAATTACCAAAACATTACTACTCGCACTGTCTAAAACGTACTTGCAAAACAAACAGTGTCAAGTTACACACATGCACTTGCCCTTGTATGTGTGGAGGTAAAGATATTCCAAAGGGCTTCTTTCGATTCACACACAAAACAATAAAAATTTTTAATTTTTTAATACTGTTTTTCAATTATTAATAAAAAGTAAATTAGCAAGTTATTTTGGCATCCAACAGTCCTCGAAAGTGTTTGCATAGAGCAATGGTGGCATTTTGGTAACCAATGACTTTAAAGCATGGCGGCAAAGCTTAATATATATATAAAGTGTGTGTGTAAGTATACACACATATACCGGGTGTATCACCTTTGAGTCGTCAGGTGTATAAACTGTGGTGTTTGTATATGTAGTGACATTATGTTGTCTGCTTTGTGTAGAGAACATCTGACCAATGAAAACGTGTGAACGGTTTCGTCATGTGCCGTCTTGATTAGTGGCAAAACGCCATTTCGTTGGTCTATGAAAGTTAAAGTCACATAAGAGACTTAAATTTAATCCGGCAATTGATGGGGTGACTTGACATTAGTAGGTAGTGATGTGTATTTCAAGAATATCAATGACATGTAACCGGAAAATGCAAAATATGTTAAAATTTATGGCAGTAGTAACTAAGGAGCACATTGATGTGGCGTGTTGGGAAGGAATGATATTTTGAGGACGTGTGTAGGTTTGAAGACCAGCGACAGGCGCAGTCAAGGTGGCAACAAACAACAGTCATGTTCCATTACAGTACGTTCTGAATGTACGACATGTACTCGACACCTTAAACAACAGATCTGGTTATGGTTAAGTGTTGACAGTATCACTGCACTGTATCCAGTTGTATTGGATGGTACTGGAATGGATCACATTGTAAACAGCATAAGGTTTTCTGTATGGAAACAATGGCGTTGGCAGAGGCATCCAGAATGTATGATGCAATGTATTCACAACGCACAGGCAGGAGGTATCTGTGTGCAGACACATTTTAGGCAGTTGTAAAACAGGCTTGCAATAACAAAGCGCCAACACAGCATGCGAGTTCGTAGTCCACATAGGGCCACTGTGCTGGATGTGGTGGCCACACAACCACAAACAATTACATGTAAGGTCGCTAAAGACCTACACATCTCACACACCAAGATGTATCACATTTTAAAGGATACAAACCTGCACCCATATGATAGGAAGGTGCACAAGATGCTTTTCGAGGTGGACAAAGCCAAATGCCGGGCAATTAGTGAGTGGGGATTGAACCAGCCAGCTGACTTTCTCAAAAACCTATTGTTTACAGACTAGTCACTGTTTCACAACACAGGTGTGTCTTAACTGCAAGAATAGCTAGTACTGAGGATCCACCACCCCTCACTGGAAGTGTGAACAGGACAATCAACATCAATAGAATGTAAATTGCTGGGGTGGCATAGTTGGAAAGCGAGTTATTGGTCCCCACTTCTTCGAAGGAAGGCTGAACAGCAGAATGTACACCGAATTTGTTCGGAATGATCTGCTCATTCTGCTAGAGGATATTGACCTTGAAACGAGATGTGCTATGCAGATACAACAGGACGGTGACCCCTTCCATTTCGCAATGACAGCATGACAAAGCAGTGAAAGATCAATTACTTAACATAATAACAGACAGGGGTATGGATATTTCGTGGCCAGAAAGATCACAGTATACAGAGTACAAAGCTAGCTGTCTGGTAATACTGCTGTTGAAGCAGGATATAATCATTGGTATTGACTTCATGCAGGAATACGATGTTGTTGACTTTTGTCAAGGATGTTGTTTATCTAGGGGGTAATTGTGTTTCAATGTTGACACACTCTTTGTGTGTAAATAAACTAGAACCGTTGCACCTTGACGTCGTTGATGAGTCAGAGTTAGGTAGGCTGAAAGAATGCTAGCCTGTGTTGGTATAGGTAGTGAAGCTTGGGTGAATTTCATTAGCATGGAGCGTGATAATGATTAGTATTCTAGTCCGAGTGAAGTTGTAGGGAGTTGCAAGGTAGCCAGTAGAGACGAGAATGCTAGCCTCAGGGAACTGCTTGTTAACTATGAGGATGTGTTTTCGGACGAGCCTGGGCTCACCACTGAGTATGTTGCACGGATTCCTGTAACTGATGATACACTTTTCAAGCAGAAGACATATCCTCTTCCGTGGACATGTAGGCAGAAGGTGGATAGGCAAATAGCAGAGATGGATCATTGCCATATGACTGAATGTTGTAAGAGCCCATTCTTTAACCCACAGGTATGTGTTAGAAAGAGGGGTGGCTCTGTTCATGTTTGTCTGGATGCTAGTGGTATAAATTCCAGAACGCAGCTAGATCTTGAATATCCGATTGAGCCAGACAGTTGATTGTTTTGAACTCACTAGGTATTCGGTCAGATCCTGAAAATGTAGCTTTAATTCGAAATTTTCCTGCAACATGCTACATTAAGGAGCTGAGAAGTTTTCTGGGTGTTTGTAACTTCTATTGCCACTTTGCAGAGCAGTTTTCTGAGGTAGTTGCACCACCGTTAAAAGTTGTTAAAGAAAGGAGTAGTGTGGCTCGAACAGTGAATGTCAGGACAGTTTTGAAGCTGCTAAGTCTTTGTTTAGTGACACTTGTATAGTTAACCATCCAGATTTTGGAAGCACCTTTTTCATTAGTGCTGATGCCTCAGGTTATGGGCTAGGAGTCAAGCTATTTCCGTACGATCCTGATGGATAGGAGAGGTTGCTCGCTTTCATGAGTAAGTACCTTGCAGGGGCAGAGCGTACTTACACTGTCAGGGAGCGTGATTGTTTGGCAGCTGTGTGGGGATTGAAGAAGTTCCCGAACATTGTAATGGGTCACAAGATCGTGGTGTTGTCGGATCATCATAGCTTGGCATTTTTGAAGTCATGTCGGCTAATGGCACTACCAACTACGACGCTCATGACGGCTACAAACTGTTGGAAATATAATTCCCTGAATTCCCACGCAAATTAAAAAATTTCCGTGAACTAATAATTAATATATTTAACCAAAATTTCTATAATTTTTTAAAAGAAATTTTTTTGTCCAATTCAATGCACTTTCCACATAGTACAAGTTTAATGTATTACAATATATAACAGTGATGATGTTTTTAAACAATTCTTACAGTGGGGCAAGATAAAAATCAAATAAGCATTAGGCAGCTACATGCCATTGCAGCAAATTGTGTGTCAAAGAAAACCAGACAATACATGCAGCAAACAGAAAATAAAACAGCCAAAAGCACCTTTCGTTTGTCTGCATGTATTATCCGGTTTTGTGTGACAAACCATTTGCTGCAATTATGTATGTCCAAAATACTTCTTTGAATTGTAATAACTGCATGAAAAATTCATGCCTCTGAAAACACTGATTACGTAGTAACCACATTAATAACATATTTTGCGTGCTCTATTTATGACAGTTTATTAAGTATGCCTATAATAAAATAAAAATTAGAACTGACAGTTACAACTCTTAAGTACATTTTTATGGTAAGAAATTTGAAGTAATACTTAACTTATGGTCTCTCACATTAGACAAATTGAATGTACACTAGACCCCAGATTTTACGAATACTCACGGTTCCTCTCATCGCATTCGTAAAATCACTACCTTCGTAAATTCGATAGTGGCTCGTTTTGCCGCTGTGAGCTAGAAGCAGTTAAGACAAAGACACGTGCCACAAATCTGGAGTTTTTCAGGCCAGGGAGAAGCGGAGTTGAAATGAGGGAGGGAGACAGGGAAAGAGGAGGATGAGGAAGGAGACAACTAGTGAGATGGCATCAATTCCCTCACTCCCTGTAGACACTGCTGGTTTATTTTTAGAACTTCTCCACTTCCCTTCCCTCCGCCTAGGCCCTAGCCAGTTACCAAGCAGATGACATAATTGATTCACCTTGAAAGTGCCTCCTTGTTCTCTTCCAACTCCCTACTTCCCCACCTCTATCTCTCTCTGTCTCAGGCATGATGAGTCACCAGTCAACAATGCAACTAGTAGGAGAATACGGCCAGCAGTAACAGGTCCGGTCAATAACAGTGCAAGTTACGCACCGCTTCAGCTTTGTCCCCTCCCTCCTATTTTTAATAATACGTTATCGTTGTCTACTTTCTCTGTCACAAGGTTAGTGTCTTGCAACTCGTGGGAGGAGAGAACAGTTAGCAGTCACGGTCGCAAGGCCTGCTGCCTCACGTGTTACATTGTCTTATTGCGTGGACTGCGCTGATGCCATACTGTAAAGTAACTGGCCTCACCGGACCATCCTTTTTTGCTTTAAGTAGGAGTATGCTCCTGGGTTCAATTTTTTTTTTAAAATTGTAATGGACAATAGTAGAACTTAATTTTGTTGTTTTCGGAGATTTGAGACCGCAGAAGGCATGTCAGTGTACAACATACAGCTGCCAAAGTGTTAAGACCACCTTTCAGCCACATATTGAGGTGTAAGCCTGAGATTTGGGGGCAACTAGGAGGGACCTAGTGGTGGCCCATGGTAAAGAGCCGCTGCCCGGCTCTGCACTCCAAGGAGCCTGGTGTTTGTCCTCCCAATTTTGTGATTGTGCTTAGAGTGTTTTGTGTAAATGAAATATCACATCAGTTTTTTTTTCTCTTCAACATAAGATTTAAATAAGGTAATAATCTCTACAAAAAGTGGTGAACTGTACCTAACAGATCACCAAGAGACAAGAAGAGCAAACCGTGTAATCACGAAAGAGGACAAACATGTGGAAAAAAATATTGTAATCTTTGTTTCTTTAAGCGTGGCAGTCGGGTAATTTATAAAAATATCAAATTTTAATTTATGTAAATTTTTCTAAGGAAGTATTTCAAATGAATAACCTAGTAGCTAAAACAGAATATTGTGAGGGAAGCTCACTATTATATTGAGATGTTTTTTGTTGTAATTTAATAAGTCAGTTTGAATTAT
>PNEQ01000157.1:49934-74828 GCA_003012365.1 Medauroidea extradentata
GTGAGGTGGTGTGGCCTGTATTGCGCAATGTTCTGAGAACTTGCTGATGAAGTGTGGCTTCCAGGGGAACTATATTCTTGCGCCCTGATCCACTTGTTATTTGTTTAAAAACTGTGTTATCCTGTGTATTTGTCTACATCTTAAATTATGCCCTGGATAATTATATTACTGTTTAAGCAGGTGCGAACTAATCCTGTTGGTTAGCACCAAAATTTGAGCATACAATTTTGTAAGGTGGAGGAATTCGGTCAGGATGCGGCAGGACGGGCGCGAGGGCAGCGGACGGACGGGCGAGAGGTCAGAAGGGTTTAGACTTGGGACGTCGGCGGGTGCGTTTTGTGGGGCGGCCGAACGGTGATGCCGCAAGGGCTGGTCACGGTCATTACCTCTTGATAGACTCTGAGAGCTGTGGGCACTTCGAGTGCACCATTAGTGTATTTTGATATTTTGGTTTTCTCTGGGAATATAGTTGTTGGAGAGAGAGGTTTTTTTTCTGTCATACTAGCAAGCAGCGGCCGCGAAAACCCGAGTCGGCGATCCGCACGCATCCGGGACTGACGCACCCTAACACGAGCTTATGTAGTACTTGATGTATATGGAACGTTGCCCACTGGTATGCCGGTGCTTTTGTAAATGTTGGTCAAATCTCCTGTTGTAATTGTGGAAGTTAAACAATAAATCCGCTGGTAGTTGAGGGTCGTGGAAACGCCAGTGTACAGAAGTAACAGAACGTATTTTTATTTGGTGAAAATCCCTCCAACAAAGTTGCAATTAGCTCCACTTCGAAGAAAAAAAGAACTCTAGGAAATCCCTTGGCAGTGAGGGAAGCGCGGCCCGAGGGCGGGTCGCGTTACAATATAGTAATTACAATTTTTTTCTCTTAATTTTTTTTATTGTTCATAACATTTTAAGTAGGCCAACTTAACCAAGGATAAGGATGTATACGGCAGGATCCAACATATTAATTGAGGATGCTAGTAGAGAAATTAACTTTAAATTTTATTCAAAATTTAAAGTTTTACTGTTAAAGCAAGAAACCAGTATTAAATTTTACGTGTCAATTTTATCTGATTTATATCTTGTTTGGACTCATTAAAAGCTAATTTAATTTCAAGCAAATTTTATAAGTAACTTTTTTTTATATTTTGCCTTGTTTGGATTTTTAAAATTCTAAGTAGCCTCGTAGCTTGCTTCTCCTGGAATAGGATTTATCTGGCAGGCAGGTCAGAGTTCACTCGCTTAGAGGCACGTACAGGGACATGCTGGATTGCGGCGAAGGCAGCATGTCGTTAGGCCTTCGACGTGGGGGGTAGTGTCGTGTGCAACAGAACTCGAAAAGGGTGGTGACCCGCGACAGATTGATGATGCAGCATATCCCCAATTAATAAACTAATGAATATTTAGCTGGTATTGTGGAGTAAAACGCTTCGCAAATTTGTCAGTAACTATGTTAGATACTTTTCTTCCACCACAAATGTCAATTGACCAGTTTTTTTAACAAGTTGGATCATGATGTATCACTCCGCCGCTCGGCCGAGCAAGTCCGGGTGTCCGCCCAGGAAAGTTAGTCGTGATATGTCGGAGCTTGGACTCGGTCGTGGAAAGATGGCCGGCTGAGTGTTTGTTTAGAAGATCATCATGGTTGAAGGGGAAGGAAGTGTACGGAGCTGGAGGGGAGGCATCAAACCCAGAGGGCAAATTCGCCAGTAAAGTGGGCAGTATTGCCGGCGATGTTCTCTTTTGTTCTTATATGTTGTTTACTAAGTTGGTATATCCAAGTAGGTAGGTGCACTAAATGGGTGCACAAGTGGATATTACGGTTTTACAACACTGTCAGGAAATCTAGTTATGTGTATTCTGTAGTTTCTTTGGTGTTGGTTGAGCAAACCGAGGCATATCACGGCTGCCAAAAGATCTGGACGAACACACTAGACTACGTCCATTCGAGCACTGATATCACCTATTAATGTTTAAGTTTTTAAGCTGAAAAGGTTACTGGAGTGAATTTAAGTGCTTTAGCAACGATTGTTCTATGTACAACAGGTGAACCATTCATAAACAAAAAAAAAAAAAAAAAAAAACGAATTTTTTTTTTTTATAAAATGATGTTTACTTAATGTCTTCTCTCTACATGAACACCTTTCGAAATACCTCAGCCTATCCGGGAATGTAACACCAAAGAGAAATAATTTGTACTTTCTGGAGGACTTGTCATAGTCGCTCGCCATAATCGTTAATAGAAGGTGGCTGCAAGGAATAAGGAGAAGTTGCAGTTCCAGACTTTCTTCGCTTCATTGTTCTCCTGTTACACCATTTAGTAACAATAAACAGCAGAGGTCTGCCATCACCGCTACAAGTCAGTACAACAATGAGCACAAACAACAAACACACAAACTCCATCAGCCCTGTTACAAGAGTTGCTGCAAACAACTACATCACCAACATCGACATCGATACAACACCCCACATCTACACACACCACAGACCCTTTACAATATAGAGTGGTCAAACCTACTGTTTTGGGTCATAAATTCTTTGAAGATGTCTGTAAAACTCCCCTTCCTCTTAAGAGATCCAATACCACGCATCTACAAATGAGTAATAACTATCACATGCAGGATAGGGCTGTGGCAAAGGCACACTTGCCAACTTTTCTAAATTCTAATTAGAAATACAGTAAAACCTCCATTAACAAACATTCTACTAATTGAAAAACCCTAAACAATGAAGGAAAGATTTGGTCCCGCCAAACCCCCATAAGAACAATGCATTTTTAACCAAATATCAAAATTTATTTTGTTCAAAGCAATAAAATTCTCTTTATAACGAACGACCAGTTTAAAAAAAAATCACAAGTAAATACTTTTATTCTACAAGCCAATATTTTTATATTTGCCTCGCACTGAAAGTATGTTAAAACATGGATGAATATAATAAATAATGGTAAATAAACATAAACAACACGTCTTCAGTTCATTGGTTTGAAGATACACACAAGATGCGCATGCTGCACTTTACATTAACTCTTAGTTGCAACTTCAGCGCTCGTGGTGGTGGAATTCCGTACCAAGAGACCGTGGGCTAGAAAACCTTTCAGAATACTATAATTTAATGGTTAAAAGTGCGTATACACAACAGTGTATGTCATCTGTGACATAGCCCTCCATTGTTTATTGTTTTGCATTTTTATCATCAAATTAATGACAGTCATTTAGAATGCTAATATTGATGCACGTGGTTAGTTCAGACTTTAACGTGAATGCGTTTCAAAGAAATATTGCGGCATATAATAATTTTAAAAATAGAGAAGGTTATAGTGTGAGATTGTTAAAGATTTCGACATTCGGGTCTATGCCTACGCTATTAACCATAATTTCAAATCGTGAGCAGATTGAAAACAACACTGCCTTTGTTGGTGTAAATAGGAAACTTATTTAAGTATGTAAAAATGGAGACTTGGACAAGGAAATTAGATTGGTTCTTGGAGGTTAGGGGCATTAAAAAATAATGCTTCGGAACCTATTTTTTAAGTAAAGGCTTGGCATGAAGCACTTAGAATGTGAATATAAAATTAGCAAGCATCCAATGTCTGGCTTTTCAAATTTTAAGCCATTGTAACACAATTGTAACACACTATAAAGTTATCTGGTGAATAACTTGGTGTAAAACTTATATTCTAGAAACATGGCAACCTAATACGAAGTTCTATGTGCTGGGCATTGTGATGAAGACATTTTCAGTTATTCATAATCTTTCAAATAAATAGCAATTTCAGCAATATTACATAGTCTTTTGGTTGCTCCATAATTTCCAGGATATGCTGAGAGTTGTCGACCGAAGTTTTGTCGTTCATGTGAAATTCTACGTCTAGTAGAAATCAGTTGTATAAAACCTCTATTTAACAAACCCCCTTACAACAAACATGTAATTTTTTGGTCCCTTTAGTTTTTTTGTTAAATAGAGGTTTTACTATTATAAATACTATAATCTAGCAAAAATAACACGCGGCAAATCTAATGAAAAAATATCACAATTATTTTTCCCTTGCCCCTGTTAAACTGTACAGCTAACCGTAGTTATTTAGACTGTAGGGAAAATAATAAAAATATTTAATTTCAATTCAATGAAAATATATAAAAGAATCTATACACAAAATTACAAACAAAAAAGTTATCCACACCCCTCACAATATGAGGAAACACAATATTCAAATCAATTAAGCATTCCAGTTTTAAAGCTTAAATAACACCACAATAATAACAATATTCATGTGTAGTACAGTGAAACCCCTTATTCAGGCTTGCCGTTTTAACGGATTTTATCCGTTTTACCGGATATTTAAAGGTTTAAACGGACAGACGGATAATGTTAGATATTCACGGATATTTCTAACATCTGTGATTGTCAACAATTGACACAAAAATTAGCGACGCACATGAATGGATTAACGAGATTCACTGATCTTTTTGTGCTTATTTTGAACCGACAAATCTTTTTGCTTTATTTTTGCAGAAAAGGTCATGCTATATACAAGCAAATGTACGTAAATTTGTGTTTTATTTTATGCCAAAATAAATAAAAAAGGAAAATTTTTGAAACCCCTCATAATGGCTACACCCGATATTTTGTACCAAATATTTTGGTGAAAACATACGGCGATTATGTTAATAAATACAGGTATTTACATTTTATGTGCGGCGCCATGATACAAGCAAACTACGTCTCATTCGAGGCCATAATTAAACTTATGCAGATATATTAATTTTTCAACAATAAGTAGTCAGTTGAACATGTTCACACTTATTCTAAAAATTTTTCCAAATAGGAAAACGGGTGGAAAGTTTCACTGCTACTTTACCAAAACAGATTAGAAAATAGTTCAATCTGTAAAAACCATTAACAGTAAATGGTTTCCTGTATAACATCTCAATTTTTCACAATACTATAATAATTTACTATACATATTAATTTCACTATCAAAATTCTACAGTAAGAATCTTCTAAAAAACTTCGGAAAAGTACGTAGACGTAAGTTTGAATTATTACAGGATTTTACAGGATTTGTTAATGATAATTACAGGATTTTGGAAATGAACTTGGTGGCATCCCTGCCCTTATTTACACTTTTCAGGGGGACAGGGTGAAAAAGTGTAAATAGCAGGAAAGTGTAAATTAAGGGAAATCTCAAAAAGAAAAAGAAAAAATCAGCTTACCTTATTTAGTACTTTTGTTTTCATGTTGCTTAAAAAACTCTCTATGGGTAAAATCTAAGTGATAGTATTCATGCAAGCAAGGCATTTATCACATTTTGTCACAAAAAATTTGGTACATTGTAAGTTACCAATATCAAAATTGAATATACTGTTATGGGAAGATTTATGGGATGTGCACATACCAAGAGAACATCTTAAAATGTTAGATCTGATTTTTTTTTTATAGTTTGTTTAATACTGTTCAACATTTTACCATTTTTTGCAAATGCTATCATGAATTTTAACAAAAACAGTACGCATTTCAATGGGAATGTAAAGTTCTTTGAATAGATCATCACATGTTTTCACGAACTCGTCGCACTTCTCCATTATTACAGTATCTATTTTTGTTTCATCGAAAATGTCAGCTATTTTTTTTCGATTACATTATCGTTTTACAACCATCTTAAACACGCAGCACTAAAATGGAAATTATTTAGAACACAACTGTTTATAATAAAACATTTTCAAACACGTTTAGAAAATTTTAGGTTAAAGTTACCGCTATTTGCAATTACAAAGACAAATGAATGTACTTAAGAGATCAATAGCGTTCGAGACAATCTATAGCGCTAGCAGCAGCAATTTTTTTGCCAGCCATCTTGAATTTATTTTGCCGTGAGCGCAAGTATTACACGCAATCACGGTCATTCTCCTATGGCTTTGCACGTGATCACCAACCTCACTGGGCTGTTTCTTCATTGCTCTATTTCCAAACCAGTTTACATGTCCTTTCTTCATCATCTATGATTCTGAAATATAGTGTTTTTATTGTCTTTGAATGGCGAAAAATGAGCGAAAAACATAAACAGTGGGAAAAATAAAATTTTGATAATGTGATATGTTGGAAAATTTAACATTGCACTAAATAACAAACAAACGGGACCTGAAGAAAAAAGTGCAATTCGCCGGGAAACGTAAATAACGGTAACGTAAATACGAGGTTTCACTGTACCTATAAAATTAGTCATTATGACGTGTTATTTCACTTTAGGTACATTCCTTTGTCAGACTTCAATATACACTGATATTTTTTTGAATATTCCTCACGAAAACATTTCAAATACTGTCTCCTCTTCGTCGCATTCATCTTTGAGGCATATAAAAAAACATCCACAACCAAGACAAACACACAACTGCCGCAGCTCTGACTCAAAAAATGTTGAGTGCCGCCTAGCAGAAGGCAGTTCACGGAAGATTGCTTCTAAATAAACTAATCTACAAAAAACACACAATTTATTTGCTCCAAAAACAGATTAATTTGCACGAGTCGGAAGAAAATGTAGGCCTATGTTCCAAGGTTACCTCTCCGAACAGATTCAAATAAAACAACACGTCCAAACAACCATTCCGATGATGTACAGCTACGTGGAATCACTATGCATTTATGAAAATGTACTAGGTATAGTCTACTTGGAAGTAATGATCCCGTTATTGGATGTAGTACTGAGTCGTTTGATGCTTACTCACTGACGAGCGTACACAATCTCTCCTCAAGACTTCTCTTTCAAAAAATATACCACAATCCAACATGGTGTTTACTTTTTATGTGCGCTTAACCGTTTTTCCTATGCTGTGGGCTATTCACACTGCTCGGGGACAGGGTAGACTTGAGTTGATCTGGTGAACAGATAAGAGTTAAATTGTGGGCCATTAGAATGTACTCGCATAAGGTTCTCACCTGGTTTTAGAATATAGTCTACTCTAATGAGTAGATAGAGTAAGGTTTTCGTAAGCCCCTAATTAGGTAGCAAATGACGATTGCTGTTTATTACAGCAGAAGAGAATGGGAATTCTTCGAAAATAAACACGTTTTCACAATCAAAATTGTCTGTTTGCATGTAGTGTGAATAAAATGTTGTAGGAACAGTATATAGAAAAAAAAACAATGAATTAAGTTAAGAGAAACCACAAATCCGGAAAAAAATTACTACATTTGTACAACTGTACAATAGGGATGATTTCTGTACATCATTCGGAAAAATCATACAAGTTGGCAAGTATGCTAAGGCTATGCTATGTATGGCAGACATTTAGCGCTGGAACAAGGAAAGGAAAAAGAGCAGAGTTACTGACAGCCTAGTAGGTGAGGCATCTACTTTTAGAAGTGAAGCGTGCTACTTGCAGTAGTCCTTGACAAGAAAAATGCAGCGCACTATGACCAAAAAAATTCAACAACCTTTTTTGGTCCTATTTTTTTTAAACTTTCCTCTTTTTCAATTTGAATGCATAACAGTTCTCAGAAATTAGCTGTAAAAATGAGTGTAGAAACAGCGAGGGTGCTTTGTATCTTAACAAAAAATTACGCCGGTATTTTTATCCCCTCAAAATTTGATAATTTGAAGTTACGTAACTCGAAGTACAAAATGTTGATTCTCAGCACTGCGAATTAACGACATTTACTGCGTACACAAATTATTTGGAGTATAAATCTTTATTACTTTTTTTTATTTACAGGCTCATAAAAATAATTTTTTTTTATTTTTGGTTACTTTACAGCTTAGTACCCCTGGTGGACAGTTATTTGGAAATCATAAATTTATACACAATTAAGTACTCCATGGTACACAACTCCTGTTAAAATTTTGAATGAGATTCAAGTCAAACAGCAACATTTAATTACTGAACATCAAAATTTAATATGGGTAGGTGATATCCAATTTTACAAAAGTAATAACATTAGATGACTAAAGCAGAAGGAACACAACACTTACTTCAACGGTACGATAGTAAGGATCAAGCAACAGCTCAGCGAGTGCCACTATCTGAGAAGTGCGGTCCCAGCCATCAGAACAGTGAACAAGGACAGGGCGGCCATCATGGTCTACAGCCGATGCAACAGTGACAGCTGAGCGCAGCAACCCAGCCATGTGGTGCAGCCATCGTGTGCTCTCCAGCTGACTCAGCCAACTGCAACGACAAAGTATCAGCTGCTGGAAGTTCAAATCCTGAAAATCTGAGTAGCAGCAAATACAAGAGAGAGCAAAAGAGAGGGAAAGAACTCTGCACAGCTGGCTATAAAGAAAAAACAGTCCTAGAAATGTGAAGAAATCTTAACATAAAAAAAATAACACTACTAATTAGCAACACCCATGATATTCCTTACGTGCCAAAATTCTAATTCAAATTTGCATTGTATTTAATCCTTCTCAACATGAGGGGTTGGCAAACATGTTAAACACACTATCAGAAGTTCCTTCTCATCACACTATTCAAGTACCTGATGGTTCCCTCCCAAATGTAACATAATAAGTGTACTACCGTATTTGCCGGCATATAAGACGAAATTGTTTACATATTTTTGGCCTTCAAAAACTGATCGTCTTATATGACGGTACAAAAATATTTTGTAACCAGAAAATCGTTTTAAAGTTAAGCTGTAAGCTGTGGAGGTGTATGACGTTTCAAGGAATTGCATTTTTCGTCACAAAAGAAAACAGGTATTCCATTTTTATTTAAATATACGGTACAAAATTTTGATGAGCATCATATTCATAAAAAAGGACAATTTTACATTGTAGTGAAGCGGCGATCGATGCAGCTGGAGCGCATGCCTAGAACATTTGCCTCGCCAGCACAAAACTCTCGGGCGGAGAAAACGAGAATCTAGGTACTGTACCACACATTCACGTGTCTACCGTCTAGTGCTCGACTGGCAGGCGACGATAGCGCACAGGAATGCGATGACCTTGCAAGCAGCTGTTGTAGCCCAGTGTTGTCATGTAGCGCGCGACGTGCCTCAGTCCGATGTTGCCAAGTCGCGCACAGCTGCCAGCAACTGATTATTTCGCCGGCCACGTGTGCCCCTCAGGCGATTCCTTAGCTCTTGAGAGGCTGGAGGGCAGTAGTAGCCAGTTTAATTGGTTTATGTGTCTCCTATGATGTTTATATAACGGTAATAAATATGTTAAATATATTTCAACTAAATCTAGCAAAGGAAAAAAATACTTTTCTGTCGGAAATTTCAAAATTAATTATTTACTTTTTTTTTCCAAGATTTTTACCTTCAAAACCATGACTCGTCTTATATGCGGTGTCATCCTATATGCCGGCAAATTAGGTACTACATTAATATGAACTGGAAAACTAAGCTATAAACACTATTAATCCATACAACATGCACACCTAGTACTTGTATGTTCATACCTGCAGATGAAATAATTATATTTTTCCAAATATATGTGCAGTTTAAGGACATATTACAATGCAACTTGAAATTTCAATTGGTAAGAATTTACTGCGTCTATCAAGCAGGTACTACTTATAAGGGGGGGGGGGCACAAGACCGGAGGGAGGGTTGCACAAGACTGGAAGGGGAGGGTGCAAAACTGTGTGACGCGTCAACTACTGGCCGAACAAAAGATGTCATGCTCCACAGCAGCCCCACGATGGGCGAACAAAAATGTGGCACGTCGCAACTACTGTCCCACAATGGGTGAAAAAATATGGAGTGTCGCAACTGTCCCACGATGGGCGAACAAAAACGTGGCACAGCAAAGCTCCATTGCCACACGTCCATGACTAGCTCAGCAGTACATTAACCAAGCAAAGGCAACGTAGTACGAGACAAGAAATGAAAATGGCAAAACTCTCACAAATTTTGGGGTTTATTCAATGAAGTTATGTTTCAAACTTATACAGTACTTAAAATTTCGACTGCCGGGTGGTACCCTTTCAGCAACCGAATAAAAATAAATTTACATTCCAACAAAGTCTATAGACCGGTGATCACCGAAAATTTTAACACCTTCACAAATAACTTCAACAATAATTTAAAGAAATAAAAAAGTCTTGGCCTACTAATGGCGCATAAACACACATTCACTACATTTTACCAGCAGAACCCTATCGGTTCTGCCTCCATCCTCCCTCAACTCACAGACAACCTTCGCTCACGCCATCTTGAACACAACCACAAAACTCTGCAGCCGCCTAGCACAACACACTGTTGTCTATGCCTACATCTCGCCAACAACCCAGCTGCCCTTCGCGCGCAAGCTACCAGCGTCGCCCGTCAGTGATGCCACCCTACGGCCATTACCGGAATCAATTTAAAAATATTACGTTTCTCATAGTTAAAAGAACATTTTAAACTTGTTATATTTCCACATAATTATAAACAAACATTTTAATTCCCAAACCAATTATATACAAATGTATTAAGTACTAACTTTGTAACCAGGTGAAAGAAACATTAAATTTAAAATTGATGCGGCCAATCAGCAATAGTCTGTGATTTTATTGGTTGCAACCAAATATGGCATCAGATTCTAAACAATCATCTTTATAGGCTGGTTTTGCACTGAAATATAGCAACTTTTCCTGGAAACTCTACATTTAGATTGCTATCTCTATCCTTATTACACTCCAAGCCCTAACAATGAACAAATATAATATCATTAAATTCAAATGCAAACAATTTTTGGCAAGAATAATACACATTGAAAATTTACTAAACATAAATAGAATCATTTAAATTTTAAATAAATATTAACATTATTCAGCAAACAGATATTCTTACTGTTAAATGAGCAATTTTTAATTACCAGATTAAATGTTACTTATTTTAAGAATAATTAGTTCACAGTTACTGAAACTTATTATTTTAAATATAAATAAATTTCCATTGATGTGCTAGCTTTTAACAAGTAAATTACAAATAGTTCTTAAACTCTCAGATATCATTGTTAGAGTGACCATGAGGCCTACATTATTAGTGACAACTAAATATGAAACAAACATACTGTAAATTAAAATATGTAAAACCAAGTCTGGGGTCTGGCCCTGGGCCTCGCTACAACTGGAAGGAGAGAGCACAAGACTGGAAGGAGAGGGCGCAAGACTTGAAGGTTCAATACCTGAAGGTTCAGGTTCAATACCTGAAGGTTCAGGTTCAATACCTGAAGGTTCAGGTTCAATACCTGAAGGTTCAGGTTCAATACCTGAAGGTTCAATACCTGAAGGTTCAATACCTGAAGGTTCAATACCTGAAGGTCCAATACCTGAAGGCTCAAGACCTGAGGGTTCAATACCTGAAGGTTCAAGACCTGAGGGTTCAAGACCTGAGGGTTCAAGACCTGAAGGTTCAAGACCTGAGGGTTCAAGACCTGAAGGTTCAATACCTGAAGGTTCAATACCTGAAGGTTCAATACCTGAAGGTTCAATACCTGAAGGTTCAATACCTGAAGGTCCAATACCTGAAGGTCCAATACCTGAAGGTCCAATACCTGAAGGTTCAAGACCTGAGGGTTCAAGACCTGAGGGTTCAAGACCTGAGGGTTCAAGACCTGAGGGTTCAAGACCTGAGGGTTCAAGACCTGAAGGTTCAAGACCTGAAGGTTCAAGACCTGAAGGTTCAAGACCTGAAGGTTCAAGACCGGAAGGTTCAAGACCGGAAGGTTCAAGACCTGAAAGTTCAAGACCTGAAAGTTCAAGACCTGAAGGTTCAAGGCTTGAAGGTTCAAGGCCTGAAGGTTCAAGACTTGAAGGTTCAATATTTGAAGGTGCAAGACTGGAGGGTACTGCTAGAATGGAGGGTACAAGAGAAAAATCTTATGTTGAGACCTTGAGGCTGCTCACAGGTTGCCACACTACTCCAGTGTTGTAGCACAAGTCATTCTACACACCAATGTCGATCTGTGAGTACCAACAAGAAAGTATGAACCTCAAAGGACACATACTGTTTAACTTTTTAAGATGATTTGTAACTGCTATCTTGGTGTTTAACCTGAAGCTACATTTTAATGTCTTCAGTAACTGATGTTTCAATACACTACAACTGGGGCGACTGAATTGTTGCTCCTTGGAAGGGCAGTCTTTCTTTATTTGACTCATTTTATTTTCCTAAAAGGGGGTGATGATAGCATACTATTATCTGTCATGCCTTTACTCTGCTCAACTTTGGTAGTTCAGCTATGTTGGGAAAACTGCCTGCTAAATAAGAATTAAGCAGTGTGGAGTAGGAAGCTGTTAATACAGTTCCATTATATAAATATTTACCATATGCTGAAGATTAATACTGACGCAATTTGACTTTAAGTAACTAGTGTTTTTATTATACCAGTCACTCAACGACAGATGATTCTGAAATATAGTACTTGCATCCTACAGTTGGTTTTCTTTTTGCCAATGAAAAATATTTGTCTCTATGCCTGTGTACGGGTCAATGTACTGTATGCGTCGACATGCATGGCATGCACAATCCCATGAGACATACTGTTGTCAAGTTTCCCGTGACAAGTGACAACTACTGCAAATGGTACAATGTGAAACCAACAATTTAATTGCTTCCGAAATACCACAGCTTTTTGATTACCCCAGTTTTGTGGGCCATGGACTGGAAAGAGTTCACTCATAGAGTCGCAGGATTTAGACCTACATATTTATTTATGATAGTTGTGTGTATTTTCTAAGTTATTTGCTTAGGTATTTAAACCAGGATTATTAATTTTTACAGAAGTTCTGCATTTTTAGGGGGTTGTGTACATTTTTTTATTGGTTATAGTACTCCTGGAAGCTTCTTAAAAGGTTCTAGAAAGTTACAAGATGGCTCGTCTAAATTCAGAGTCACAGTTTGTTATTCACAAGATTGAGAGTATTGATTGCATTATCTAGGCTTCTGGGTGTGAGCAGTGTCAGATGATTGCCTTGAGAAGTTTGGACAGTCGTTGCAGCTGCCATTATCAGGTAGTCAGAAGACCTACTGACAGATGCTGGCGATTGGAAATCATCATATACCCTGGTGTCTGGGTTGCTGCTTCCGGGTTGGCTAGCCAATCCTGGTCACTCGTCTGGACTGTTCTCTGGTAATTAGATTTTCAGACATCCACTAACAAATGTGCCCATATTTTGCTAAGCCAGTAGTCATCTACCATGTTGATATTGTTGTGTTTCATAATCTCTATTGCCTCTCACAGAATCCTCAGGCAGAAATTGCTGATGTGGAAAACCTGTCAAAATCAATGCTGTTTTGTTTCCACTGAACGTTCTGCTATTGCTGACAGTTGATATTTGTATTTGTAGGTTCCGATACATTCTTTTATTCTGGATGAGATTTTTCTGCCCGTTTGTCCTATGTACACTTTCCCGCATGAACAAGGAACTTTTGAGTATTCCTGCCTGTTCTTCAGCTGGTGATTTATCTATTGCCAATTACTGTATTTCACTGTGTGAGTAACCACTTCCTTCTAGTGCTGAGATAAGATGTTAAACTTTTGCTTCCAGGTGTGTTTTGCATATGGTTTTTGTTCTGTGGTTGGTTAGTGTGGATATGACCAAGGTTTGGAAAAATCCTTTTTATAAGTATCGAATTCAAGTTCCTTAATGTAAAATAGAAACTAGTTCCAGTTATAGCTCCTTTCTAGAAAAAGGAACTAGTTCCATTTCAAGTTCATTGAAAGGAACTTCCGAATCATATTTTGCAACTGCTTTTACTTCGCCACACAAAATATGACATTTAATTTACAACCAAAGTGAGACTAATTCTCTACATAAAAGAAATATTATGATGTATGCTGTATTTGATTGATCTACACAAACGCAATGTAGGTCTTTACCTGAATATCAATTATTAAACTCATACTTTTACCAACATAGTAAAATCATTTTTATTAATGCATTATTTTGCACCACAAACTAAAATCACTACAAAAATACTGCACAAATCAAAAGGAACATACAGATCAGCTGAAACTAGTAAGGAAACACTAGTGGTGAAGAAATGGAAGATACTTTTAATGAGTTCTGTGGAGAAATGTTTGTAAATAATCTCCTCCTGAACCAAAATTCTAGCTACTACTTTTTTTATTCTGTCTCCATAAACCTCTGAATATTCTAACTTATGACAACAAGTTGTAGGCCACATTAAGTCATGTTCAGCATTAACAGTAGCCTCAAGCGATTACTAACATATTAACATATTTGTTTTATTTTCATATATTAACTTTGTTTTCTTATAACTGAGAAAAATTAAATTACTGTATGCATATTTAAACACCTAGTAAGCTTACAGGTATGAAAATAAAGGAAGTCTCCAATTATTCACTAACTGAAGTATTTCATATAGCCAAATTTTTGATAGTAATTTAACTTAATTATAATTATGAATTGCAGTCTTTCTAGTGTAAGCATATTATTTTGAATGAGACCAGTTATTGAAGACCACCACTAATGTGAATTATGAATTGGTAAATGAGTTGGAACACAGCCTGAAAACAAAAACTTAAGGTACTAACAAGTACACTGCGGTTAAAATTAGACTACTATTTCCTGGCAGCAATTAAGGTTTTAACAAAAGAGACTTGCAAAAATTACAACTTACGATAATACGGTTACCCCTCCCCATATTTTTTCAAAACTGAGGCCAAGCCAGCACAAACAAAACAATCCCTGGCTGTTAGTTTCATAGACAAGACACACACGAATGATAAGTACTGTACATCACAGACACAGCAGCCAACAGCAAAGAATTGTCGTCAACTTAATAGCTAAACATTAATTTTTTTTTTTTTTCATTTATTGTATAAAATCATAGCCTAATTTAGTTGTTTGACTAATGACAAACATAGCCAATTAACTCATATTAAAAAAATTTTGTTTAAGCGAATTAATATAGGAATGCAAAATTATCGTTCAGTTCCTAAAATAAGAGATCGAAGTTCTGAACTTCATTTGCATGTCAAGTACACAACTCGTTCCTTATGTGTTCGCAAAATTAATTAACGAAATCAAAGGAGCACGTTCATTGGAACACATTCATAGGAACACATTCCTTCCGAGCTCTGGTTATGACTGTTCTTTTCTGTGAGGAATTGTGATGTGATTCTGCTTGCAAGTATCTGTCAGTGTGAGTGGGTTTTCCTGAAGACTTTGTGGCCCAAGGTGTTTCTTATACACAAGGACATCTAAAAATGGTAGCTGGTCAATCTTTTCTGTCTCCATGGTGAACTGTATAGTTGGATGAATGCTGTTGAGATGGTCCAGGAAATGTTGTAATCTCTCCACTACATAGCTCCAGGTTACAAAGGTATCATCAACATACCTAAACCAGAATATAGGTTGGTAGGGGCTGGTGTTGATTGCCCTTTCTTTAAACCTGTCCATGAAAATGTTGGCCAGTAAAGGCAAAAGTGGCCTGGCAGAAGGCCCAGCTAAAACGTTGTAATGGGTCAGCAACCAAAAAAATTCTGATTGGATTATTTTCTGTGGGATGACCTGTTGTGTCCTCAGGTCATATTTAATTAACTGTATCCTTTCAAACTGCAAAATAAATTGCTGCATACCTCAGACCACAATAAAGTCCCCGACTTTTCTGAGTTCCCCTCCTTATCTTTACTTAACTTTTCTAGGATTCCGAAACTTTCACATTTGTCTAAGTTTTCCAGACCAGAAGATGCACTGATAAAACAAAAAGATAAAATAATGTGCATACACAGCCAGTAACCAACTAAGTAAACAAATATATAAACAAATACATGTCTGTCATGAATAAAAAAACAAGTCTATAAAAATCTGTGCAAAAACAGTTACATCAAAACACCTGCCTACATAAATGTGCTCCACAAATCATGGATGCTTCAGTTACATTCGTGGAGAGTAACAGAGAGACTTGTAAAAGTCCACATATCTTTGGTAATGGATGTTCTTGATTGTTTTGTTGATCAATAATAACAAAAATTATTCAAATTTCTTAAAAATTATTTTTTATGAGATTAATTAAGTACTCATGCCTCTGTGTTGAAGAAAACCATATTCCTCTTGGATTTTATTTTTATGCTTGGTTTGATTTTCACACAACAGAGATTTACTTCCAACCAAACAGAAGCAAAAATGTATATCACAAACAAATACATTACTGTAAGGCCACTTAAGTTTCAAAAACTCACTAACAATACTCTAATCTGTCATTATCACTCACTGCCCACTGAATTATTTTTATTATATTTTGTGCACAAAAAGGTGATCAAAAACAACATATAGGACTCTGTATACTCTAGAGAACATAACAACCTGAAGCAGGATTTACAATGATCCATCACGCCCGTCTTTCAGTCATATGTCTGTTGATCATGTGACTTGCAGCCAATCAGAGCTCTGGAATAATTCTATCCGTGTGTCCATCGCAAGCCTGCCAAGTTTGACCTTTTTACCGATGAATGGGTGAAATTACAGCCTTCTAAAAGGAGCAATGATTGTATTAACAGTTTCATTTTAATAAAAAGACTTTGAAGTTTTAGTTATTTTCTTACTTTTGCTAGGTAGCTTTTCAAAATCATCTATAAAATAAAATACAGAAAATTTAGGGGTCGGGGTACATTGAACACAATAATCTAAATTTTTTTTCAAATTACATCCGCTTGGATTTAAAAGTAAACAATTTGATTAGTACATATTTAGGCTCGTAAAATTTCTTTGCAATGAAGAACAGTAGCTGCAATTATCAGCAGTGTTCTAATTTATGCCAGATGACAAGTTTTCATACATAATAAACCGCAGCTATAGAAAATAATTTGTCTAGTACTCACACACAAGCTTTGCTTATGTGAATGTGATGTCTTCCATTATATAAAAAGTATTTATGTAAAGTGCTGTAATCGGTATATGAAAATTAAAATTACTAAAAAAAATTATTAAGTGACACAGTGGCTGAAACATAAACATGCAAGTAGACCAGTGTTGCATCAGTACAACACCTACCCCTCTCCCTAACACAGTGCCATGGATGCCAACTAGACAACAATATAGGGCACTGTAGCGAGAAAAATGGAGTCTGTCTCATCATGGCCACTTAGACGACAAGATGGGCCACCTATCACTTGTCATGCCAGGAAGAGGGACGCAGGTTCAAGTCCCTAGATGTGCCGTTCACCGCTTGTCTACTACAACCTTGCAGCCTTCAACATCATGAACAAGGTGGGATCATCACATCCGATTAGACCAATAGTCAAGCCATTCAATTCACTCTGGTAACACCACTCCCCCCAAAATTAACTATCATGTAAGCTTTATATTTAACTTAGTATAAATTTGTACAACCATTCTTATTCACTAATTTATTTATACCTATAGCTCTCCTTTGTAGTAAAGCCCCTAGTGAAAAGCCATTTTTAATGGTTCAAAATAGCATTCATATAATAATTAGAAGTCTGCAAAAATAACTACTCTGTTTAAAGGAATCTTTATATCCCATAAAAGTTTTCTGGTTGTACATTGGTAGCATTGCAAATTCAAGGAATAATGGCAGATGGATGAGAAACTGTTGTGAATTTCTGACAAGACAGACAGACAGATGAGACAAATAGTTTTAAATCCTGCTTTAGTTTAAGAACACCAATTCGTAAAAATCCAATACAAAAAATTACCTAACTGATAAAAATTAATTTATAGGTGTATGCTCACACAAATGACTACTTGGAACATTTACTGAAACAGTAAAGTAGATGAGTACTAATATTTCAGAACTTACTTCAGAAATTCATCACTTACTTCTGCTGGTCCTCAGCAGTGGTGCAAAGCTGTCGTACAGCTAGGAAACTCTTGCGGATGGCATGGATGTTGGCCAGGTTCATGAACTGTATTTCACAGCCAGAGTAGTATTCTGCACACTCGCAACCTCCACCCCGCACACGGTTCCCAACTGCTGTTGTGTATGAGCGTGCATCCACTATCAGCATTTTCTGCAATGAATGCATATCAAATTTATGTTCCTTCCACTGTAACTAGACAATACCAGGCAGACTACTCAGACTGTTTGCAGACTATGTGATATCATACATGCTGTGGACACCGCTGTGTGCACTAAGCTCCGCTGTATGAAAAGTTTTACAGGTCTCAAATTTCTGCATTTGAAGCATATTAACAGCGGAGCAGTAAGAGCTAGAGTACCATGCTCTACGAGAAGCATATCGCCTATATTCACAGAACAACTAGATCATAAGTGTGTAGGACTGATGATGAAATTTTAAAGGATCACAGAACCATGTATTTTAAAAATTATACAAGGGTATTTTCAAGTCCGAGTTCTATTTTAATATAAACTTAATATAAATAAGTTAAGCCAGTTTCACATAAAAGAGAATATGTCTGACACACTACAGTACAGATCACTAATTTCATAGTCTCGGAAAACCTCTCGTTTTCTATCTGCTTGTTTGCATATATGTTTCTAATAACCAAATTTCAAATTGAGTTTGTAGAAAGAAAAAAGAAAATAATAATGAGGCTTCTAGGATGGCTGTCTCAGATTCCACGGTTTCTCACATTAAACACTTTAGTGGCATGAAGATCTGGCTCAGATGGAAAAACTCTTACCCAATATCAACTTTCAGGTTCAGTTTCGGAATCTCCATTTCTGTTTCCTTCGCTTTTGTTCTCTTCATCATCTTCAGAGCTACTTGTGCTAACATAACCCCCTCCACGATCAACATATGGCAGGTTGTTCCATGAATTGAACACCAAACAATTCGGGACAAATTCCCAACAAAACAGCAGTTAATTCATATCATGACTTGTTACGCGGCCATCTTGAGTTAACACTGACACTTCCAGCATTGAACCTATTTCTTGGCCGCTGCACGTCTTGATGCAAGAATGACACAAGTTCACTTGCAGAGCCCACAAGAACAACATGCAATGTACAACTATATACAAGTTACCAAACATCCAGCCCACCTTGAAATCACATATTTCAATTCAGTCCAGTGGCAGGGGGCACAGCTTTGTAATGGGTCGGGTAAGTAGTCCTTGACTGGTATGAAGCTGAGCCACACGGACTATACCATAGACACCGGGTAAAGTATGAGTCACGCGACCAAGCTTTCAACAAAGTGGGGCCATGTTAGGGTCCTGAATAAGCACCAAGGTATTAGGCTCTACAATCACAGTAGTTTTCGTCCACTTGGACCGAAGTTGCAGCTAGTTAAGGTAATCCTTATGCCACCGGCACCAAAAACATTGACGAGCCTGCTGAAGAAGATTGCACCTTGAAAGCCGATTTGGAGGTACTGATGTTAAATCCTGTTCAGGTAACATTCATGAAGGTCCCAACGTGAGGAAGTGACTGGGTGTAAGGGCATAGAGATCACACTGATTTTAAGACAGTGGTGTTAATGGACGTGAGTTCAGAACTGCTTCTACTTCGGTAAGTACAGTGTAAAATTCTTCATAAGTCAGCAGTTGGTTACCTATTACCTTCTTTAAGTGTGTCTTTGCTGATTTCACACCAGCCTCTCACAGGCCTCCAAAGTGAGGTGCACCTGGTGGATTGAAGTGCCACGTTATTCCTTCATTGCTCAAGGCAGAGGAAATAGCTGCACAATTGGCTGAGTCTTGAAGTAAAGTCTGCAGAGCCTTCAGCTGGTGATTGGCACCCACAAAGTTGGTACCGTAGTCACTGAAACAAGTCTGTGGGGCATCCACGACGAGCTACAAACCCGCGAATGGCTGCCAAAAATGCTCCGGTGGACAAATCCAAGACCAGTTCCAGATGGACTGCTTTGGTGGTGAAGCACACAAATAAACAGATATATGCCCAAAAAGTACGAGGTTTCCGAGCTTGAGCCATTATTGTCGTGAAGGGGCCTGCGTAATCCACCCAGCCTTCAGAAATGGTTTGACCTAAGTCACTCGTGAAGCTGGGAGATTATCCATACGATGTGTTGCCGGGCTTGGCCTGCAGCGAAAACAAATGACACACTGGTGCAGTTGCTGCCCGACTATATTTCTGCCGTTAACAAGACAGAAGTCCTGTTGGAAAACAGAAAGCAGGTGCTGGGGACCAGGGTGCAATAAATCATGGTGAAGCTGATCAATGATCAGCTCCGTTAGGCGACACTTCTTGGGCAGCAAGATAGGATGCTTCTCACAATATGGCAAGTTTGATGCCTGCAGCTGACCGCCCACCCTCAATACTCCTTCTGAATCAATAAAAGGGGTCAACCTTCTGAGAGAAGATGGACATTCACCCTTTTCAACAGTCATCAGTTCAGCAGCAGACTTGACAGCCTGAGTCCTATTCACCCATACCAGCAAGGCTGCTTGAAGCTCACTTGCCTGAAGTGGTCCACAGAGTTGCTCCTTCCCACACTGTGCAGCCTGGATGAAGCGGCAACAGCATGCAGTTACCCGCTTGATTTTTTTGAGAGATGAGAAACGTTGCAACAGAAAAAAATCAACTTTGGCGACAGCCCCAGCAAAGAGTCCAGAAGGTTGCCTACGCTCTTCTATAAGCAGGTCAGCGTACCCAACAGGAGAAGTTCTGCTCTGCATAGGCCATGTTGACGAGTCTTCCTGGAGCCAAGGTTGTCCTGCCCACCACAAAGGATGATCAACTAGTTGAGAAGGCAGCAGACCTCTGGAGGCACAGTCAGCAGGGTTTTCTTCAGATGGAACATGGTGCCAACACTTAGGTGATTTTTTGTTTAGATTTCTCCCACACTATTGGCCACAAATGTCTTCCATCGATGAGATGATGAACGTATCCAAGCCAACGTGACCGTAGAATCAGTCCATGCAAAGATCTTGTTCACCTTGAAGCATGAAGAGAATATGTGTTTTTGAGAGCAGCACTGCTGCACATAGCTCCAGACGAGGTAGTGATATTCTTTTGGTCGGTGCCACCTTCGAACGACCCATTAATAAATGTATTCGAGCTGGACCGTTGCATGGCAACTCACGAAGATTCACCACTGCAGCATATCCAACTTCAGAAATGTCTGAAAATCCATGTATCTACAGAATTGAGTCTGGAGCAGTCACCAGGGGGCCTCTGGGAACGGAGATACTTTCCAGTAAGACCAGCTGTTCCTTAAACTGAATCCACCATTTCTGTAGCCTGCCAGGCAACTCCATGTCCCAGTCCACACCCTCCAACCACAGCTCTTGAATCATTGCTTTCGCTAGCAATGACAATGGAGACAACCCCCTAATGGGTCGAAGATTCATGCAACATCTGACAGAATTCCTCTTTTCGTATTTTGATTGTTAGATTTATCCTGTATGAAAAACTATCCAACTTAGGGTTCCACTGACAACCGAGTACCTTGAGATTAATATGGTCATCAGAATTAAAGACATGTGAAAAAGGTTGTTGAAGCTAAGAGTATGGTAAATTTTCTAAAAATTCTGAACTGTTACTGACAAATTTTCCAGGGTAAAAACCACCAGAATGCAACATATTTACTAACTCTTGTTGGAGTTGCAAGGCTTCCTGCAGGGATGCTGCTTCTGTCACCACATCATCCACATAGGTGTCTGAAACAAGAACATCTGCAGCATGAGGATAATTGGATCTCTCATCCTCTGTTAGCTGGTGAAGCATACGGATGGCCAGAAAAGGAGCTGCAGACACACCATACGTAACCGTCTTGAGGCGATATTCCTGAATTGGGTCACCCTACATGAAACGCCACAGAATCCGATGATAGTCCTGCTGTTGATGATCCAGACGCACTTGCTGGTACATTTGGTGAATGTCTGCTGTAAACACAATATGGTGAAGGCACAAGCGCTGAATAATATCGCTGATCTCACATTGCAGTTTCTTCTATCTGGCTTCAACACCCCGTGTTGCAGTATGTAATAGGCAGAACTCACCCTAAGCTAAGAACATGGTACCTCCTCCATGTGGCCTGCAGTGAGGTAATCTCGCATGAAGTCATCATAGAGAACCTTTAGCTCAGGCTGACAAAGTTTTCATTCCAAACGCTGAAGCCAGTTGAGAGCCTGTGACCTTAACTGTCCCAGTTCTGGAGCAGATGTCTTGAAGGGCAATGCTACAGTGTAATGTCCATCAGACCCCCGCTTGTGTGTGCGCCTAAACATTTCTTCACATTGTCGTTCATCTGCTGTGTCAGGAACCACAGTAGGAACTTCCTCTAACTTCCAAAAATTTTGTACAGTTGTGCCGTATTATATACGTCAAGACTTATATAAATTAAATATTAAAATGTTTTGTCTATATTTTCATAAATTTATATTCATTTACTTAATTCATTTTATTGATATTAACTTGTTTACATTATACTAACAGTAATTTGGTATCATTCAGTAATTTTATTTTATTCTGGATGTTTCAGTACGTTTTATTTTTCATAACAGTCTAACTTTCCTTCACATGTTAGTTATGAGTAGAGCCGGTTCAGGCTGCAAGTTACATGTTCTTGTTAGCCTGATGTGCTCGGCTACGTTTTGCATTCCTTAGCTGAAGCTTTTGTTTCTTCTTTATTTTATTGTTTCTTCCTGCAGTGCGGACATTTGCTGTGTCAGGGCAAGTGTACTCTGCACGATTATCACATGATTTCGTCCTTTCTGTGCAGCTCTGTTCATGTGAAAGTCCCGTGCCATCCTTATTCTCACTGCCCCTGCCATCTAGTGAGGCGTTTTAAAGTTACAGCGCTGCTCCATTGTTTGTGCCCTGTTACCTCTCCTCCTCTATTTTTCTGGCCCTCGGTTACCAGCAGTGACCTTGGCATGATGTGTTGTTGCGGTGTTGGTGCCTTTCTGGCACACGTAGGGACGTAGATGCCCTAACTGTTTATTTTCCTTTTATTTCTTTATTAATATTATCATGTAGTCTACTGGAATAGTTTTTTATTTTATTCTACAACTCCAAACGTAGCTTTTGTTTTGAAATGTAATGCTACGGTTTTCTGCTTCTTTCGTCGCCCTCTGTGAGAGTCCAAGTGTTGGGCCTCACATCTTTATGGGCACTTTTCCATCTTGGATTCTTTCGTACCTGTGGCGCATCCCGGCATTTGAGCTAATGGACTGGTGTTTTTCTCGCTGCTGAGAATGCGTGCAATTATCTCCATTCTCCATTCAGTGAAGGAACTGTGTGCTTACATCTCAGATTCCGTTTCACTCACCACCACTACGTTTGACGTCAGGACAGCTAAGCGCCATAGGGACACCTTAGTTACCTTCTTTTAAATTAAAACTACCTTAATATTATTTATTTTCTATTAAAGATACACATCATAATCATATGTAATTTTGTTTTTTATAATAAATACAGAATTCGTTTTTCATGTAAAACTTAAATTTTAATATAATTTTTTTAATGATTTAAAAGTTTTATGTTCTAATTAACTTCCGTAGTAAATAATGTGCGGGGTACCCCTTTTATCTACACTATCGTTTGCAAATAATTTTAGTAATTAATCACATCTATTCATGTAGGCTTACATGACCAACCTATTTCAATGTCATTTATATATTCTTTGTTTCCATATTTTAAAATAAAAACATTTACATAAGAAATATACTAAGTAAAAATATAATTTCATTATTTAACAAACTACAAATCAACGTCTCATTAATTTTAATTGTTCCTCTGGGCATTTTAACGATTTTGAAGTATCTAGTAAGGTTAAGTCATATTTTATAAACACCTTACATTTTCTTTTTTTTTTTTTTTTAATTCTTTTGTGCGGTGTGCTTGTGGCCTAGTCGTCTTTCTCAAGTGTTTATTTTGTGTGTTTATCACATTTATTTATATGTTTACTGTCCTGTTCTTTTGCTTATTTTGCCACTTTGTTTCTTTAATTAATGCGTGGCTGTTTCTAACAGGAGTTTTGTTTGGCGATGATAAAAACTTGAGTGTATTGCTTCCAATTTCATTTAATTAATAATTTTTCTCACCAAAGCACACCGGCACACAGTGTCCTCGAGAGGCATGAGTGAGGCATGAAGACTTGCTGCTAAGAGAGCTGTTGTTACACTTGGTGTCGACTGTACCTCTCCCATGACCAGCCATCCAAATACAGAATTTAAAGCCACAGGAGAGCCAGGATCTCCTTCAATTCGACCACCCGTCAATAGAAGAGGAAACAGTTCTGCCCCCAGGAGTAAATCTATCGGCTGCGGTGTTCCAAAATGGGGGTTTCCCAGTTTCAGGTTGGACAGATGTCTCCAATGATCAACAGCGAGGTCAGTGTTTGGCAGTGTATCACTGATCTTGTTTAACACCAGTATGACGATTGTGTACATCAAGGACTTGTCACTAACTGGCTGGAGTTGACATGTAGTGATTCCTTTTACTGATGGAACAGGCACACCAGACAGTCCCTGCACTGCACGAGCACTTACGCCGAGGCAAACCTAGCTTCTGGAGACAACTACTAGTTATAAAGTTGGCCTGATTACCTGAGTCCAGAAGAGCTCGACAAGCCTGGATGGTTCCGCTTGCATCTCTTACCCAAACACTTGCGGTAGCTAACAGGACAAATTAAGTCTTCCCAATGCTTGTCAACATTGTTGTGAGTGGGTAGTGGCCACACCAACCTCCTCGATACTGGCAACATCCTCTGTTGAATTTAATTCTAGGTACAACCCCCCTTTTTCCCCTGTCTCATTCATCCCCATGAATGCATTTTCTACTACCACATTTTCGGCCTGCTCAAAGTTTCCCGCTCCGTTTTCAAATTCACTCAAATTTTCCACCGACACTGTGACACTTTGAAGTTAACCGCGAAGAAAACAAAACCAACAACGCCACCTCTCTCTTAATCGTTCCACCCCCCAGAACTTTTACACACAACACCACTTACTCAATGCGTTCTTCCCCCTTCAATTTTCCCAATCGCGCTGCCTGAAACTTACGTGACGCTCTCAGCCATGTGGTTCATACATCTAACATAAACAATAA
>PNEQ01000157.1:75828-87573 GCA_003012365.1 Medauroidea extradentata
AAACAAATCTTGCAATTCGTTTCAGGATGTTTAATCAATGGACCGATTAGCTCAACATGGTCAAGTCACCCTCAACTTACAATGCACGCGGTGGGCTCCCTCATTCTACCTCTAGTTATACTGCGAAAGTTACAAATTAAATTATGATCCAAAGTTATTAATTGCACAGCACTATGCTCATGTTACCCAAAGAAAAAAACACTTTAACTTGCTATAGCGTGGTTGCGACTAGTACCGCATGGCCGCCGCCGCTCTCAACAGACACGTCCGCACTCTACCACATCTCAAACGCTAAGAAGGAATGCCCGAGGTCCAGCGACCTCGCTGGCCCCGGCGGAAATGCCCATAGACAACATACCACTGCACGGCCATCCTAATGAGCACTCTACCTACCTCTTCTGTACCTGGATGGTGAGCTGTTGGTGGTGACTCTTTGAAGTGGAGTTAAGGTATGGTGGCGTGCACCACATATTTTTCAGTTTGTTTTTGAGAAACAATCCACAGCCTTGTGGAACTGGCGCAAACAATTAATGCACAGGTTGTACTTCTTAACAAATGTAAACCATTCTCTATAGGAGGTATGACTAAACTGTAGGCATTGCACCAACGAATTAGGTTCCTGACAGCAGAGACACTGCTGCATTGCTTCCTTCGAGCGCCCAAGAAACGAATGTGTAGAGGGCAAGCCATGTCCAACCGACTTGCCCGCAGACAAATGGCTCTGTTTCTGAACAGGTCTATGTTTCTGTCCACCACCCATGGCCTCTCATTCGCTGTCTTCCTTCCAATAAATTCAAAATGTGTTCTAATGTGGGTAGATTTGAGGGATCTACCAATGTCAACTCCCATTCTCTGCTGAGATTGATGTCCAACTTCCGCTCCAGTAAGTATATTACTAAGGGATCCCAAGTGTTCACAAGTATACCCAAAACCTCTAATGCAGCAACATTTTCATGAATGGCAGATATCAGGTGAACCAAGGAAGAAGAAGTCATAGAAACTATTGGTGCATTTGCCAAGGCATCTAAATGGTGATTTACAATCAACCTCTTGTTGTAACGCCTTTGAAGCAACTTCCAAGCTATGTAGAAATTTTCCTCCGTCAGAGGAAGTGTCTGTATTAGGGATAATGGTTCCTCCTGTAATGATGACTTCAAATAAGACAGCCGTTCGACATTGCTCAGGTGAGCCTGTTTTGAAACCAGTTCTTCAAAGAGGTTGGAAAAGTTTTGCCAATCCTGTATATCCCCACCGAACACTGGCAACTTGATGGTGGGTAAAGCTACTCTTGATGCCTGTGAAGGACAGGCACTTTTGTCACTGCCCTTGGGCCCGGACATTTTTTTGAGAGAATCAGCAACAGCACATACTTTATAACATAAGTCATAAAAATCTGCTAACCTCATGTTATGAGTTTCTTCATTAAAGTCTGGTAGCAATTTCTTCATGGCATTGGCAGATATAAATAAATGATCTTCATTAAAGCCACTTCGTAGTTGCTCCAAATCCTGGCATGTTGCGAGCAAGGTGATGCTGATTTGGATCAGATTCGACTTTGTCAGCTAATGTCGCAGCTCTTTGCAGTCGATTCTCGACACGAGAGAACCTTGGGCGTGCGTTGGCAAGAGCAGAAGCCATCGCAGCCGTTCAAATAGTCCGCATCCGCACCCGAAAGGTGTGGAGGTGCGCTTTCGGAAGCCGTGACTCGTTCACCGAAATCGTTCATTAGGTCATTCGTGACCAGATCACCGGCGTCGTTAAATAGGTCATCCATGACCAGTTCACCGGCGTCGTTCAATAGGTCAAACATGACCAGTTGACCGGCGTCGTTCAATAGGTCATCCGTGACCAGTTCACCGGTGTCGTTCAATAGGTCATCCGTGACCAGTTCACAGCATCCCGCACACTGCAGCGCACAAAGGCATTCCAAGTTTTCTCAGATTCCAAACAAGTTGCCAAAGCTTAATTGCACAACACCCGGAACTGAACAAAATGGGAAACACGCGTTCCGCTATCAGTAGTAGTTATTCTTTGCAGAACACAATCATTCGTCAAAGTCTTTGTTTCAGGCATCCCGACCCGGCCTGAACTGAAAATGTGACGATCCCGTACGTTTACTTCTTGAACCGATCACAATTATTATGACGTCACTTGCAATCGATCCAGGATGATCAAAATGTTCCATGACAATTCGAGACAAATTCCCAACAAAACAGCAGTTAATTCATAGCATGATGTACTACACGGCCATCTTGAGTTAACAGTGACACTTTCAGCATCGAACCTGTTTCTTGGCCGTTGCACATCTTGATGCTAGAATGACAAGTTCACTTGCAGAGCTCACAAGAACAACACACAATTTACAACTATATACAAGTCACCAAACACAGGTCCTCTGCTAAAACATCACTATCATTGCCTGAATGTAAGTCTTCCTAATCCTCTTCTAACAACTTATGAGTCCCAAAAGAGCTACAAGGATCCATTTATTATTTTTAAACAAACATAACACAACAAATAACTTGTAAACTCAACATACCTCAATCAAAAACCAGGTAACTGGTAACTGCAAACTACCAAACAAAAAAAAACAGTGCTGCGTTTATTTGTTGATACTTTTATTTACGACCAGTGATCCAAACTGCCGAACAAAAATAATGTGTAATTTATTTTACAATTTGTGGGCAATGTACCAAAACTATGTAAACCAAATAAAGATAAATTAAACTCGTAATCAATGCCATCGAGGACATCAATTCTTTACCTATTGATTTTAAGTGAGTTATATCTAATAGTTGTACTGTAATAATAATGTGAAGGTAAATGTATGTGGTTGTGTAATGTGTACTAGAGACGATAGTGTGGAACGCTGGTAAGTGGAAACTAACTCAGATGCGTGTGACATAACAAACCTTACGTGGACGTTAGCCACGTGACACATACACATAGAACACTTGCAAATAAAAAATATAAATTACCAGAAGACACAGACTGCCAAATCCCTATACAAATAACACTCATTAAAAACTATTGGAATTAAGATAATCCTGATTTATTTAAGGTGAATTTGAATGAAAAGAAAATAGGTGCAATCCCAATACAGACAGCTGTGGTATTTAGTATGAAAAATTACTCTCTCCACACATATCACTGACATACTCTATACACTTCCAAAAAAAATATAAAACGTCACATACAACAATTACGTGTTCTGGAGTTATAAAATAAAATCAGTAGGTTCGAAATTCAGCTCAAAAACTAATGAGTTCGCTCTGCTAGTTAATCCAGTGGTAGGCAGTACACAAAGGACCAATGGATAGGCTACAGGGTGACGTATCAAAATTGAATTCAGTCTCGCAATTCGTTAGTAAGAGTTCCAAACAGTTTAGATAAAATTTAGACACTTCCTGAGGCAAATTTGGTCAAAATAAGTACCATGGAACAAAAATAGTTCAAACAGTCCCGGAGGCTTAAAACGTTTATAAGATTTACACATTTTTCATATCAACGAAAATTGAGCCACAGAACAGGGATAAAAAAAAATAGAGATTCTAGCAAGCGTCAGTCTTACAGTACATATCACACGATGGCTTGATGCTCACTACAACTCTCAGAAAAAAACTGGACAAAACACAGCCTCTTCTTAAAATGGCTTAATACTTTTAATAGTCTAGTTCCCAATTTATGACTAGGCTCCCTCGAGTCCCTCAAATTACGACGGCGGCAGGAAAAGGCTTCACAGAAAATCGCCTACCGCATACGTTTCGCTCGTGTGGGAGTCGGGAAGAAGCTAAAAGGACGCAGTTGATAGCGTCACTTCAAACAATAATCAAAAATGAATTTGAAAAACTCTCGATGCTAGGAGCAAGCAAACTCTGGTGATACTGGTTTAAATTCCTCAACTGTATATTCTGCTGAATATTCCAGTACTTTCAGTCATAGCATAGCTGTAATTATAGCCATTAAAATTCCAAACAAAATTATGCTTATTAAAATTAAGTCAAATTTTGATCATAAGGTTAACAAAGACCTAAGAGGCTTTTATAATTTAATAAAATTATTATAGTATTTCTCTGAAATTAAAAGTCTTTCATCACTGATTAGAACATTAACACATTTCCATTACCCAAAGTAAATTAACAGAGTAAAAAGAGAGTAAAAATAAA
The DNA here is from genome assembly GCA_003012365.1 of Medauroidea extradentata. Classification (NCBI taxonomy): domain Eukaryota; kingdom Metazoa; phylum Arthropoda; class Insecta; order Phasmatodea; family Phasmatidae; genus Medauroidea; species Medauroidea extradentata. Next base: position 79,995 of record PNEQ01000157.1, read on the forward strand.
ATGACACTGTCAACTGTAATCTCATTATGTAGTAAAGACAACTTCATTGTCGCACAGTGCAATGACATCACTTAGAAACTTTGAATAACATCACAAATACAATGTTAACAAGTTGTAGGGTTAAAAAAAGAGTGGTTTAGTTTTCACGTGTCTATTCCAGTATGGAAACCTTCAAAAGTTTTTAAAATTTTATTTACACTTTGCAATAATAATAAAAATAATAATAATGCAATAAACCATTTACACAACAGCACCAGCTGTGTAGAAAAGAGAGGGGAAACACAGAAAAACAGAGTATAAAGTTAAAGGCATAAAATATGGCCTAGTATCTAATAATGCATCTAAAATTTACTTTTTTATACATGTAACTATGTTCTTGATGGTTAAGAAGTAGACACAAAAGCCACACCTCAACTTCATCAGATGTAAGAAACATGGCAAAGTGATATACACTAGACCCTTGATTTTACGAACCCTGGATTTTATGAAGGTAGCGATTTTACGAATACACTCTCAGAACCATCGAAAATTCGCAAAAAAAAGCTATAGCTTGTAAAAAATGTGACAGCGCACATCGGAGAGCAACGTTCCGCCAGTGAGCACTACTATGTACGTTACACTGTGTGTCTACCCCTCATTTCTTTAGCGAACTCTTACTCTTCGTAGATAAGAAGACAGTGTTACATCCTTGCCTCACGGCCGGCAGATCCCCCCCCTCCCCCACAACACACATTACATCCCAAACATCAACATGGGAAACAACATGCAACATATTTCCCAGGAAATGCCAATCAATATCCTCACTCCCTTGGCGGAAAAATATCTTGCAGACATCCAACCTGAAGCCCTCCCCTTCCCCTAGCCAATATCAGCTCACTTTCATGCGCTTGTACTAACATTGGTAAAGATAATCTCTATTACTGTGTGCACCACAGGATTTTTCGTATGCCCACTTGTCCTCACACCCAACCACTGAAAATTACAAATAATCACATTTCTTGTATGTTATTTTTCGAGTTTTGGCAGTTTTTAGTAGTTTTTTAAATTTTCTTGGTCAAGTGAGTAACTTCTAGTGTTACAATCTCTTCCAGGCTGAAGAATTTCTGGCGCCGACGCTGTGGTAAAATCATCGGCTTCGTGGAATTTCTCAGCGATAAAGGTGAACGTTAACCTTTGTCTGCTTGAGAGTATTGTGCCGTAGCGGAGGGGGGAAGGGGAGAGAGAGGGAGGAAGAGATAGAAAAAAGAGAGAGAGAGTATGCGCGCGCGTGCATGCGCCCGAGTGACTGTAAAACAAAGGAAGGGGGAACGCGTTATCAGCACTACATGTCAGCCAGGCGAGAGTTTGAAAGTAAACACGACTGAGCAATAGGTAAGAAAAGCATAAGTGACTAAGTTTGGATTCATCAATGGTGCCGTTTTTGCATTAACTTGACTCTTGTTGTGGCATGCCATCGTTAAAAGGGCACAAGTACCAAACACTACAGCACTAAGGCTTATCTTTAAACTTAACTTTTTTTTTTACTCATTATTTTGTGTTGCAAAGGATAGTACACCAGCCTCACGGCCTCTGAAAATATGTTGTGTGCGACAATAATTTTAGTTTGTTTGCGTCTTGTAAACCTTCTAAGTTAATTTTTCCATGCACTGCTACGAACATCAAGACTACACGATCGCGAGCAGGCATTTGTGCTTTGTGTTTTATTTGTTTTTGTGACATGGATTGGTTGTATCGATCGTTTGTGGGTATAATTTTAATCGGAAGACGTCTGTCTATTGATATAAATTTAAACTCAAGTTAATATTTGCCATTTTTCGTGTGAAACAATAAAAATGTCGGACTATGTATTTGCGAGAAGACATTCGGTGCTGTGTGTTCTTTTTTTTTTTTTTTTTTTTTTTTTTTTTTTTTTTTCCTCCAGGACATGGGTCGGTCATATTTACCGTTCAGAGTACACCCTTTTAATCGGAAGATGTTCGTCTTGTGATATAAATTTATATTTTAATGATTACTTGTCTTCTTTCCTGCAAAACACTTCGAAAATAGGGACCCCATTGGATATACCTTGCAGAAAAAACGCTGTTTTAAAAATTGGCAAAGGGGTACGGAGCAAAATTGGCCTCAATCGATTTTACGAAGGTAGAGATTTTACGAATGTCATAAATGAAACCATCAGTATTCGTAAAATCGAGGGTCTGGTGTATTACAAGTTTAGACAACCGTGCAGATCAGTATTCATACATGAATAAAAGATATACTGAAATGTTAAAAAGATATACAAAAATAAAGAGAACTTACCTTCTTCGGATGAGATTTATACTCATTGTTGAAGTCAACTCCATTTGCAAGGAATTCTTGTTTGTTAGCATTGTCATCTCCAACATCGACCGCACAAGAGTTAGAGATGGCTTCCAGCAGTTTCTCGTCATTCGTGTTCCTCCAGCCAAGCAGACCGACCTCAGGCTGGCTGCAGCGTGCTATCACAGCTCCATTACCAGTATGCCTGCCAACACTCCCACACCATTACTGGCAGAACATACCATCTTGTGCCAACTACAGCCCTAATAAAGTCCTACAGTCAAGATCAATTTATTCTTTCATCTAAAACTTCTCTCAAGTCACTTAAAATCCATACACACTCTAAATGAACAACTGTATAATAATATAACAACATTACAAAATTGATAATCTACATATATGTATAAGCACAATAAGAACAGAAAAATTGTTTCATAATTTTCATATAAATTTTTTTCATCCTGACAATAAGCTATGACACACCAAGAGCAGATTTAAAAATTTTGTTTGTGTTGGAAGGGGGATCATGTTCCCATACCCATTTTATGGGTGTACATCAAGAATCATTATTTATGACAAAGGAGGAACAAGGTATACTGATTAGTCATAACATTAGGAAATAATATGTTAGTTACAAAAAATCTGGATTTCAAGCAATTTTAACATTATTTCATTTCAGTTTTGAAACATTTTTGAGATACTTCAATCACACAGTGAGAATATTGAGATAATCTTGTCTAATGAGAAAATACAGAAAATACAATGCAGAAAATACAATGAAAATATGACAACAATCTACAAATGTCATAAAATGCGTGTTATGAAATCAAAAAGGCCAGTATCAAATCCGATGGGAAAAGTAATTTAAATCGCTATGTGTGCACACAAATGCATGCAGACACATGCACATACCTCCACACAACTGCAGGAATGCGGCCTGCACTTCGGAAATTTGAAACATCTTGCAGATGCTCATCACTGATGCCAGCAGGAACTAGGAGATGCTTAGGATACGATTTACACAGTTTGTAATCAACGTTCGATAACGATATTCGCCAACCATTTGTCAAGTCGAATTGAAGTCTTTCAATCTCGCTGTATGGAGACAGCCTGTCAGTGCTCAAACGAGCTCGCAGCTCTTCGCTACCATCTTCATTTGCCCAAGCATAATACGAAAACGCAAAAAATTCTTCAATATGCTTTGGTGGTGCTATGGCTTTCATTAGTCGCCGAAACCATTCCAAGCACTGTTCATTGGATGAAAATGTAACTCTGAAAGAAACAGGATTGGCATTACATGAATCACAGTTTTAAAAGTTTACTCTAGCTTACAGACTGTTCAGTAATAAAATATCTTCACTGTAACATTACAAACTGAGAGGAATATGAGCAAATACTGTTATTTAAACATTAAAATTAACATTTGTCACAACAAAAATTTGTCATAAATTACCAAATAGAATAACTGATAATGAACATATGAAGCAGAACAACTGACTAGCAGCATATACCTGCTACACAAAGTATTCTATAAACATTACCAATAGCAGAAATCATCATGTAACCACATGCTTAAAAAAACAATAGTGTAGACAAATAAAGTAACAAGTCCTGATAATAACCTTAGTAGAAACAAACTATTTGAAAACAACAAAAGAATTATAAGATTCCACTTAGATATAACACTTCATTACGTGGGGAAAATTGATACGATTTGCTAATTTCACAAATTCAAAAACTGATACATATTCACGCAATGAAACCTAAGAAATTTTGAAGCCCGCAAATATTCACTACAAACTTATGTGCATTTAATTTTAGCCATGCCATTAACCATCATAACGTTAAAAATGTTCCAAACCTAGACATGTGCACAATTTTACTGATGTAAATCCGATATTAAATTACAGCCAGTTTAATTTTCTCATATATATTCCCAGTTTCCCTACCACCGCACACATTCATATCTTCTTTGGTTTGATTCCACACACTGCGACAAGGGAATTGTTTCATAAAATTGCTGTTTTTATAAGCTAATAAAATAAGACTCCCCGAAGTAAAACAAGTTTCTGTGAAACATATGATCCATAAAGAAATTGGAAAGTTCTGTTTCATAAAATCTAAAAGACTAATTTTATAAGTTTCTCACTTAAAATATAAGTATTTATTATAAGTGTAGTGTTTCATAAATCTAGCTATACATAAAACAAAACTAGTAGTACAAAGTGTAATTCTATAAGCTTATATCATAAATAAAACTGAAAAATTGTTTCAATAACAGCTCAAACTTGTAATAAATACTGTTATAAGTAAAACTTTCATTAGTTAAAAAGAGCATTGTGTTTATAAGTAAATTAAAATTGGTTACTTATCAAAATATTTTTTTTGCTAATAGAATGAGAAAATTAATGGTTGACAAGTACTACGAATAAGTTCATGAATGGTCCTGGAGGATGAAAAATACTACTTTTACACACCTTTATACAACTTAGCTTTACCCTTACACAACTGGTAAATTTACCAGATAACACTAACATGCATAGACACATTATGTTTACAAATTTGTTTTGCAATATTATACTGACAAAAAATTATTACAAATGGAGTTCATTAGTATTATCGTCATTTAGGTTTCCCATTCAACAATAAATTCAATAACCACAATCTCAGCAACAGTATTTAACCATTTTGGCAAGTTTTGCACTTAAAAATATTAAACTTTTTCATTAAGCATGTTTTATTTCTTTTGCGGTTATCTGCTGTGTACCGGTGTGCTTCGATAAGGAAATTAATTAATACCCAGAAAGCAATAAAATATACCCAAATTTCAAATCTCCAAAATTCCTGCTTAAAACAACCACGCACTAAAGTAACAAGTGGCCAAAAGACAAGCAGGACACCAAAACATACATAGGAGAGTGATGATAAAACACTTGAGGAAAGCTACGTCTTAAGCACAACACACAAAAGAATTAAAATTAAAACTAAGACAACTTAAATAAAAATTACCCTTACGACATTTCAAATTTTGTAACAGATTTTTTTTAAACAAATAAGACCGTCTAACACTGTTATAAATAGTCAATAGGCAAATATACAAAAAGATGAAAGGATTTATTTAAGTTATGTGCAAGTGATAAAATTAAAAGACAGGGTACCACACATATAATTTCATCAGGAAAGTTATCGTACAAATTTTTAATAATTAATAAAATTCACATTATTTTCAATTTCAATACCACATCAATAATAAAACAATAAATAAATACTGTAATTTTTTTTTCAAAGCAAAAGTATTGGGATCATGACGTGTATCTTCTACAACACTTGTAAAACTTCTTTAAAATAAAATTGTAATAAAATGTCTTAGCCTTGGAGAAATAATAAAAAACCGTAGAAATCACTGACTCAGCTGGGACGAGGATCAGCCTTGGTACAAATGTTGCTACTGGGAGGTGGGATCAGCCAAAAAGAAAACAGCTACACTGCTACAGCTTCCACTACGGGCAGGAAGATGTAAACCAGGCAAATCCAGGGCGAAGATGAGTAGCCGATGTGTGCAATCCAGATTAACTCCATACTTTCAATACGACCAAAACAGGAAAGGGTTTGGCCCTCACCCTAATGCAGTGAGCACGGAAATAAGAAAAATTCTTTAAAATGTGAAATGGCTTGGGACAAAACCAATTAAAGAAAATAAAGAAATGGGTACAAACGTTGAGGAAATGGAGAAAATGTCGCATCACAAAATATGAATAAGCAAGCAAACCAAAGTTCTACAATTATATTACGACAACAAATATACTACGTGGGTTGACAAACAAACTACACCATAATCGGCTGCTTATGTTCTGAAGAACGTCACCCACAAGCGCACCACATTGTACGTCATGACTATCTATGTACAAAAGTGCTTTAACACTGCTAAGAAAAAGGACAAGAGCAAACTTTTAATTTAGTTTTCATTGCAATTTAATTTAAACAATTTTTCATGGGAATTTCCCTAATTTAGTCGGTGGAGCGGGCGGGAGAGAGCCGGAAAGACTGATGGCAGCTCAGTGGTGTTATTCATCACTTATGTGTTGATGGCGAGAGGACAGCCTAACTCATCATGTGCACGCTCGCCAAGCGTTCCACCGGAAGTTTTTTAAGTATTTTTTCAAAGATTTTTTTTTTTTTACGACTGTGGCTTACCTGTTGACGGTAAATGTATTTTGTTATAGTTTTCACCCAACAGACTTTTTAAAATTACCTTGAATTTCGACAAAGCATGCCCAAGGATTTAACTTTTTCCAGGTTATAGGGGTAGGGGAAGGGGGAGAAATACCAAGTCGGATTTAACGAAACATTGATTTAGAGTAAACATTTTCGAGTCCCATGGCATTTCATTAAATCGGGGTTCTACTGTATTTTAAGCTACATAATTAACTGTTTTAAAACTAACTTAATGGCCGAAAATGATAACACCCTCTGGTACCAAAACTCTCCTGGGGCATCCTAGACCAGCCATACATCAACGAACAAAAGAGAAAATCAAAATCCAGTTTCACAAATATTCTAATTAGTGCTCATATAGATAAATTTAACTTAGCTTTACAAAAAATCCATAGAACATACAGGTCCCAGTTGCTCTGAACTCGAATGTAATCAATGATGGAAATGTGTTCCGAACTACAGTAGTTAGAGGGGAAGAAGGTATACTTACAATATTGGGTAGTTCAAAAATAAAAATTACAAATTAGACATAATATATCACATAAGGTAGTTTACATATTTAAAAAAAAGTTAATCAACTAAAGTCTCTTTTAAAATATTTACAAACACAAATTAACATTTACAACATACAGTGAACCCTCGATAACTCGGACCTCGATGTCCCGGACTTCAGATAACTCGGACCGAATTTTTAAAAAAATTTTAATAATTTTCATTAATTATTTTTGGTTAAAAGACATAAAAAATAATTTCTGCTGGATTTAAATTCATCCCATTATATTTTAGAACAGTATTAAACTTTATAAAGAAGTCGTCAATCGCTACTTAGACTTTAATAATCCCACAGCAAATATCTGGCAAGTTCCATGTGGTAAAATGTTGCTAGCGAGGCGCGCGACGCGTGAGTAAAGATGCAACGCAGCAGGCCGACCTCTCACTTCTTTATCTTTCCTCCCTCTTCGCCCTGCGAGCCAGGCACACACGTTTGTCGTAAACAAACATTTCAGTGTGGTGCTTGTGAAATGACGGTAACTGCGGGTTACAATGATACATAAACGAAAAATTA
>PNEQ01000158.1:0-15728 GCA_003012365.1 Medauroidea extradentata
CTGCCAACATGTGCGGTAAAAATAATTCTGTATACACCAGACTGAAATCTATCAACCCAAATCTTCAACTCGTAAAATGCATGTGCCATTCTCTACACCTTGTAGCATCAAAAGCTACAGAGGAATTACCAAGCTGTCTTGACTTCTTGTGCAGAGAGGTTCACAAGTGGTTTAGCGTTAGTTCGTTGAGACAGTTGCAGTACAAGGAAATTTTTGAAACTATTAACATAGGTGAAGGAAGAACATTTCACAAGTTTTTGAAACTGTCAGAAACCCGCTGGTTGTCTCGATATGAGGCAATGAAGAACATTTTGGACCAATGGACAGAATTGTCTGCTCATTTCAGAACTGTAACACTGAAGGACAAATGTTACATGGCAAGAATGTTGAACGAAATGCTTCACGATGAAGTAAACAAAGTGTACTTCATTTTTTTGAAGTCCATCCTTCAACAGGTTAGTAATTTAAACCTGTGTTACCAGAAAGAAAACCTTGATGTAGGAAGTATACATGAACTTTTATATATGCAGTTCTTGACTTTTGCCAAACGATTGTTAAAACCAGTTTTCCTAAGTAGAACTCCAAACAAAGAACTTTCTCAACAAATCGTGGAAGCTATTGACAACCCACTAGCTATTTTGAGCAATGATTGTGTTGACTATGGTTTTGAATTTGAAGAATTTTTGGAAAAATCATCTTTGACTGGTCAGAATAAAGCCAACATAAAAGCAAGATGCAAGAATTTTTTGTTGAGGCTTCTGAGAGAATTATGTTCAAGGCTGCCAAACAATATTAATATGTACTCACAAATGAAATTGCTTCATCCACAGGTGGTTTCGTCTCCAATGCAACCAGCTTTCAAAGACTTGCCAATTATTAAATTCATTCAGCAAACTCAACTATCAGTGATAGAAGAACAGTGGAGAATGATAAGTGTGACCGATTGGAGGAACAGAGAAATCCCTCAAAACACATTGGAATTTTGGCCTTTCATGTTACAGTTCAACAGAGTAAATGATAGTCAACCTTTCAAAGAACTAGCTTTGGCAGTCATCAGTATGCTGACACTGCCCATAAGTAATGCTGCAGTCGAAAGAGTCTTCTCACACATGACAACGATCAAGACTAAGTTTCGCAACAAGATGCAGTTACAGATGCTAGATGCTCTGCTTAGGATAAAGATGCATTTTAAAGTCCATAATATGTATTGTGTTGATTTCAAGCCGTGTGAAGAGATGGTTAAATTTGATTCATCTATCTATTTGAACTTGAAGGACTCTAGTGACAATGCTGAAGATCTTCTGTCAGTTCTAAATGAAGACTAATTAGATTAGCTGTTGTTAAACAAGTTAGTAATCTTATCTATGTAATAATTACCTCAATGTGTGAAAATACATTCCTGATGCATGCTGTAAATTTTATTTTTTGCATTGGCTACTTATGGTGCACTCATAACATTATTTTTTTTTAACTTTGGCTACTTCTGGCGCTTTCCAGCTATAATGTTGGCTACTTGCTAGTAGGAAAATCTGGCAACCCTGAGGAGGAGGCGATGAGGCAAACAGAAAAACACTGATCACTGACAGCTGCTGAAAGACAAGGAGAGAAAGCTACCTACATTTGTATGTGTATACACATGTGTACCTGTAGGAGTAGGAAAGGGAGGGGGAGAGAGCACATGATAGGGTGTGCGCGCAATTTGAAGGTCAGACGTAAAGTTTTTTACAAGTGCTGTACAAAGTGCTGAAGAGCATTACCAAAAATATTTTCATAAAGACAGCGCAACATGTTGTTATATTTCAGAACTCAGCATACAGGTAACCACAGAACAATTATAAATTTCCCAGATTAATTTTTTTGTTCATTATACTATAAACCAGCGGTTGCAGTAAAGAATTTTTGTATTGCAACTTTGTTTATTACTTGTATGGTATCTAACACTGCAATTAAAACTTGCTTATTTGAGATGAAAGCGAATTTTCTGTAGTTGTTAAAGCAAAGACATGATTGAGAGAGACTATTATTATTAATAGGTATATCTGTAATTCAGGTTCCACGATGAATGAACAATGCGGAATGTTCATTCAAGTAGTAAGAGTTATATTGCACCACAGAAAACGTATAGCTCTTATAGGATTTACAATTAGACTACTAATAATTAGGTTTTTAAAAATGGCAGACTCCTTCATAAACAAGAGAAGCATTTTACTCATGCACAGTAACTCACGACTCATCTGGCCAAAGCTAGTGCAAAAGGGCTTTATTTCAAGGTATACATTAACTGTTAGTTAAACACTCAGGTGATTCGGAATAAAGTGAACACTCAAAAAAGCCCTGATTAATTTCTATTTTCTGCCAGTTTATATCTTTCCGCTACATGTAAACATCAACATTGCCACGTGCTTTTATTTACATAGTCTTGTACAATGTTTACATTTACAGTGCTCCGATAAATTTTAGCTACAATATGTACTCATTAAATTCACGGGTGTTGAATATGTGCTATACTCAGTAATAATCTTAGTTATAAATACCTGTGAGTAAACGTCTTATAACACTGGTTTCTCTGCGTCTACTCTAACGGCGCTATTACCGTTACGAATCTCGTAAATGCATGCACAGTATATTCGAACTTTTAAATTAAAACCGCCACTAAAAACACACACGACACACGCAACTTAAGAATTCAAGTTCCGTTCAGCATACTGTATTGTACGACGACGACGCACGTAAAGAGAAACAATAAATAACGTATTTTCTTAATGTGTGAAACAGGAAAAATAATGCTGTTTCTATTTTCAGATACTCAGGCTGGCGATCATAAAATATAACAACTTACATTACTAATGACTTCACATAATGTATCAATGATATTCATGAACAGTCACTTCTAATACTTTTATAAGTGTTTATCAGAAACCGATATTCATTACATTACGGACAAACAAACTGAATGACGCAATTCGCTTCCAAGCGGCGAAAACCTAACTCTGGTGCCATCTGTCGGTGAAATTTTAAACTACCTCTGTGGCGCGAAGAGTTAGCGGCATGTGCCAACGATAATCGACTCGGTTGCGTCGCTTTGTGCTGCCGCTAATACAATAAAATTGTACAGTCAGTAGGTATGTCAGTAAGAACTTAAATAAATATTTTGAAGCATATTAAATACAGAGAGGTCGTTTGCAATTGATGTTGTTTCACTAATGCTGTATTCAAATAAGAAAATACACGGGATTACATACAGTTATTCGCTACCAACCATACAAACAATAATGTAACTGTTGTTAATGTTGGCTTATATGCATTAACGGCTAGTGATTTTTTTCAAAGGTTAAATCTTTAGTGCTCACTTTATTCCGAATGGCCTATAGCTGTGTAATTCTTTATTTCCTTCAGAATCTCCTTCAGTGGCAGCAGGAAAAGGACTTAGTAAAACATTCTACACCCTATTTATTTAATTGGATGAAAAATCACACACAACAAATCATTATGTGGCATTCTACAAAATATGCTCCCAAGTACTGAAATTTATATTGCTAAAGAGGGATAGTACAGGAAATAAACACTCATCATTGCCAAAAATTTTGTTTGTACGACCGAGTTGTCCGTTTAAACCGACAAGACCGAATTTCTACTTCCACTCTCCAAATATATAAATCAATGACAGTGGCAGTGACAGAAACGTAAGACTTTTATCACATATTAATTTTGCTAATGTGCATTTCAAGCCAAACGACACCTTTGCACGGTGATAACAATTACATAAATAAAAATAAAGTGAAAACCTACTGCAGCTGTAGGCCTAACCTACAGAGCACAAAACAACATGACATTTCCCATACTTACATTTTCAAATGAGGAACTGTGTTTGGTGTTAATATAATTTTCACATTAATTTAACACGTAGACATTTTCACTTAAGGTACTTATGCAAATTTACCAGAGTAAGGGAAATCAGTCAAAATTTCCAGTTTTTTGTGTTTGGAATATTACCTTAAGTTCACCCGTGTTAGAAATTTCACCTAACGACCTCTTGGTCAAGTACTAAAATTAAGATTACATTTAAATATACACATAATATGTGTAAAGAATGCACTGAGAATGTAACATTTAGCAAAATATTTATCATGTTGAAAATATGTAGGCCTTTTTCCTTTATTTTTAGATTCCAGATTTTAAAACCGTTAATAACATTGTAGGGGTAAACAAATACTGGTAATCGATAAAATCTATCACGTGACTGATATAACCTACCCTACTACAGTGAGGGAATTTTCATTAGTGCCTTTAGAATGCAGTACTAATTGATGTGGGAACATTTTGTCACCGCTCAGTTAGGTTGGAGAGGAAGTTGACTGATTATTAAATGTGTGGAAAGCGGAGATGGTGCTGGATTGCGAAATGGGCGCCACCTAGCAGTTTGCCCGGCTAGGACGGTGTGTTGACGGTTCAGGGCGTGGTTTGTTCGGCTGTCGGTCCTCTCCTTCCTGCAGTGGTTGATGGCTACAACGTGGAAGCACTCAGAGAAAACTAGCTAACTCACCACGTGGGTTCTTCGGGTCACCCACACAACCCCTTGCCCTAGGACTAGAATGATAGTCAGCTCTAACACGTTACTAAATAATTAACAACAACTTACTTGGTTAGCGGTGTTTTATTAGCAAACACACAGGTAGCACGTTACAGTGGTCGCCACGTGGTCACGCACACAATGAAAAATACACATGCTCTCTCTCTCAGTTAAACGGCTTTTAAGTCGGCACGCAGGCCGGTTCAATTTAAATTAGCACACACTAAAGTTGAGTCTCTGCAGTAGAGTCCTGTTACACTATGTCGGAGGCGGCCGACTGCCGTAAATGTATATTCCTCTGCCCGGACGCGCAGGCGGAGAAATTAAGTCGAAGAGAATAGGCGTTAAGCGCACGAGCTAAAAACACGAGGTAAACCGAGCTAAAAACACGAGGTAAACGAAGAGGGCGAAAAAGATGATTAGAAATATAAATTACTATTGCAGCTACTATCAGTGAAAACAAAGCTGAGAGCCCTCTCCGGGACGCACGTCCTACCTCGTGGCCGACTTACGATGAACTGGGCTGCCAAGATGGCGTCAAGCGTGCTCCTAGCCGGCAAGTACGTTAAAGTACCGTTACAATAGTGATAATGAAATTTAGGTGAATACAAGTACAAGTTAAGTGGCGGTGAGACACATAAAAATAATAAGAATTACTGGTGATGACAAATTACTTAATTAACATTCCTTTAAAATAAACATACACCAAACACTGACCCTGAATTGTGTGACCACGTGGCTGAATAAAACTAAACAAGACTTAATGTTTAAAATGGCTCATGCTGAAGGCAGGTTGAATTGCTGGCAGTAGCTCAGTCCTCAGTTTGTTTATTTTAGTTTCTGATTACGTGAAGTACTTTGCGGTGGGCGGTGAGGTTGGTGGTGGTGGGGTGTTGTGACGTCACGTGGAGGCGGCAATTCAAACACACACACACGTGTCGCTGGCACACGACACCGCACTAACCGGCACTGTTGGAGTTTTGGTAAAGGGGGGGGGGGGGTCCGGAACACACCGAGGAAACCCTGTCACATGGTCAGGACGGGCTTAACTTCCCAGGTCTAGGGCTTGGGACGACGTCAATTTATAATTTGAACGAAATGAGAACAAAAAAAAGCGCAAAGTTGATAGGCGTCATCACAGAGTTGAATTTTGTAACTTTCTTTTGGATAAATAATCAAATATTTCTCATTACAGGTCTTCTGTATTTACCAAATGCACTATAATTTAGCTGTCAAATTTAATTAACTAGTAAAATGTGTGGTTACATCATAAATTTACGAGGTTAGAGTCTTTAATTCTATCCCAGCTATGCGTCAAAAACGTGTATCGGCGGAGCCAATTGCACGGATGCATACAAAGGATTAATTTGATCAAACATGGCTATCATTTGGTGAAAGAGCGTCACATCGCATAGTAAAAATAAAATCCATTTTTCTCATACGTAATTGTTTTCCTGTTTCCACATAAGCACCACTGAGTGCGACAATACTGCCATCTTTTCGGAACTTTTGCAAGACCCCGCCTATCCGTAAATTATCGGCCAATCATGGGCGCCCTGAACTAGTCAAGCCTCGCCTATTGTTTTAGCGTCATTGCAAGGTTGAGCATGGAATGTGCTGTTTATATCAAAGAGTTTATCTAGATTAGATGTGCTTCTGAAAATTCACGAGGGTAGGGCAGGTCAGTCAAAGTTTAAATTGTTCAAAATTTAATCCGGATGACATTAACATGTTTTAATTTCAACTGAGTATCTCAATAAAATTTTCACGCTGAAAACCATAACAGGCATTCTTACAGTCCTTTAACTGATCGACAAAAACTGGTCGCGTGACTGAAATAACCCACATTTCAGTGGATGAGTTTACGGAAATGCCTGTTGTGGTTTTGGTTGTCTACTGTGTACTATTTTTTTTGCGCCTAATGGAGACATTCGTCTGCTAACTGCCACCTGCCCTGCTCGAGAGAATTTCAGGGGGACATTCAAAATGGGTAAATTTCACTCGAGTTACGTTTTGAACAACTTAAACTGGAATTTTGGCTGACCTACATTAACCTCGTAAATTTTCGAAAGCGCAGAATATATGGTGCTGCAACTCCACGCGTCTGCGCCGGGTTAATGATTGAAGAGGCGAAAGCAGCCGAAGCGGTTCCACCAACTCGGTTCTATGCTACGACCTTGAAAACACGGGACAACCCACTACGCTTACAGGGGATAAAACATCTGCGAATAATTCCCGGAATTTTTATGAAATATGTACAATTCCCGTACATTCCCGCCATAAGTAAAATGCAGTACATTTCCCGCTTTTACTGCATTTCCCGGTCATTGGACAACCTGGTTATGCCCAAGCCACTCACAATTGGAGTGTCTTGCCATCCACCATTCACCTGAATGTGACTGTACCTAGTTTTGCTTATATCCATTTTGAATAAAAGCAATCTGGAGAAAAATATTTTGACGATATACTGGCAAGCTCCGAAACAGCATGTACGGGATGTGTGCTGCATTGAAACTACCATTTTGTCCTAATCTGGAATGCATTTTCCATTTGTAGGTAAAAATGTTTTGAACAAATTAAATAGTTTGAACAAAAAATATTTCATCAAAATGTTGCAACAAAGTTAAAGCACCATGCAGGTAACGCCTTAACATAACTTGAGCAGTACATGGCATGTTTCCCCAGCTACAAGGCTGTGCTGTGCTGCTGGCCTCGGAAGTAAGCTCAGAAGAACATTGCATCCTTAAAAATACATGGCCAGGAATAATTTAAAATGCTAAAAAATAATTAATGCTACAGCTATGCCACCTTCACACTACAGGCATCTATTTTATACTGCATACTGACACTAGATAGAGCCTACAATGGCTAATATAAAAAAAATTGCATCCTCTGTATGCCTACATAATTAAAATGAACTTTGACATGTGAATATGAGAATTAGTAAGGCAGCCTAATTTGACTTGAACCAAATATAATTTGCATTATAATATCAGACACTATATCTGAATACTGGAAACATTAGTTTGCTAGCGATCCTAGAAAGACGTGAATATGATTAAGACTTTGTTGCCTACCACTTTGTTTCACATCTCTTTGCAGTGTACACTTCCTTGACACCTGATGTAAAAAGTTCCTCAGAGAACAGTATGCACATTTTATTCTATGTCACGGTTTACAATAATCCTCATTTCTCACTAGGTGGATGATTTCCACTGTTCGCCACGCTATAAAATAGGTGTGTCCGGTATTGTAATTCTATAAGTAGAGCCAGTGATTTTTGGTGAAAAGAATTATGCAACATTTTGTGTCAATGCCTCACTTTCACATCTGCAGCTCTAGTCCGCAGTAATTGGCAGCGTGCATTCGTGTAGAGGCATCACTCATTTGACTGTGCCAATCAGAATAACGTCACTGCAACATCACCCGTACGCTGTTTGCGGGTAGATCTCCAAGACTTTGAGAGTTAAAAACAACCAATCACTGACCATGAAGCAGAGCTGCATATGTGCACACGAGGCATTGAAACAAAATGTTGCATAATTCTTTTCACCAAAAAACACTGGTTCTAACTATAAGGTATTGGCTTGAACCCAAACAGTTTGGCTGAGATGTGGTCTTAGAACATCCTGCATACAATATTCAGAACACAAAACAAAGTTCCGTATTGTTGTTATTATTATTATTATTATTATAAACTTGACTTAATAATTTTTTTCAGGTGGAAAAATTGGTACAGTTAACCCCCGATCTAACGACATCGGCGATCTAACGACATAATTTTCAGGAACCCTGGAAAAATTAATATTTTAAAAATTGATCAAAGCTAAGCAAAGTGCAATAGATCGCAGTAAAACGTTATAGCACACGCCGGGTGAGTAGGCCGCCCGCGCAACACCGACATATGTGAGACGTGATGACTAACGCTGCCTTATCTCCTAATGCTCCCCCTCACTTCTCTGCGCTCCGTCCTGCCTGCAATTCCCTCTCACACTCCTACACGTGTCCTTATCTCGGCTATGCAGTTTGATACGCGACGTGGCATAGCAATGGTAATTTAAGACCTTTCTTTGAGGAACCATGAAAAATTTGTGTCAAAAAACCGAAAAATTAAGGAAAATCGTCTGTGTTGCATTTTCCTTTGTGAGTACTGTGCTCTAAGAAACACACCGCTAAACATAGATAACATCCCTCCTGACTGTCCACACCAGCCAATAACCATTCACACCTCCCCTTCCTATCGAACAAGCCAGATTGTGCTTGTGTGAACGCACATCAACTGCAGACTGTCTGATAGTCACGTGCAACTTGCATCTTGTCTCGCCACAAAGCAGACCCACATGTTTGTTTTTCCTCTCCCTCTCTGCAACTCTCTCCCATGTTTCCATGTCTTGTGACAGCCCAGGTAGGTGGGGGTTGAAGAGACGACACTGTTTTTTTTCGCCCTCAGTACAGCACTGCAAAAAAAAAAAAAAGGAGCAGCATTGCACTCAGTCCATAAAAGAAAAAAAATCCAGCGTTCTCATCTTTTTCTCTAGCGACAGAATTGAGCTCGGCTTGACCTTGACAACTTCTGCTGTATTATTAATCACTCGTCACGTGACTATGAAATAGCTGCTACGTAAAAACGGCCTACAACACAAACACAACACTCCCGTCGTTGTGTGCGGCATGTGGGCTGATAAAGTTTTTGTTTTATGCTCGCTCAACAGTGGAGCAATAAGAGCAAATGCAGGCAGCGTGCCGAGAGCCATTTCATCTCTATTCACAGTACAGAGCATTAAACTGGTGCGTTGTACATAGTTTCGTGATTTTTCCAATAGGCCTACAACTTTCAGCGAGTAATTCAGTCGTTATTTTATACGATACAGCACCTTGAAAAGTACTTTTTTTTTTTTGCCCTTTTGAGTGGCTCTAAATTCGCGTTCATAATAGGCGTTCGAGTTTTTAAAAAATACAGAATTTTTTTTTAATGTTTGTTCTTTAATAAACATTTTTATTAGTATCGCATAAATGCTTATAATGGCGACATGCTATAACGGTTCTTGCGCAGTAAAAAAAAAACTCAATGGTTGTACTGAAAGGTTTTAAAATCGTTGTAGTATACATTCGAGTAAATAATACAAGTTGTTCTGTTGTGGTCTGAATGTGCTTCGCGCAAGACAAGCAGGATGGTTCATGCACGCACGAGCTGAGGGAGGCAAGCCAAGCCCAGCAGCCCGGCCATTCCCCTCCCGCACCCTACACAACCAGACCGAGTGCGCTGACGGTGGGGGATTACCCGGCACCGTGCGATGTCGTTAGATTGAGGGTTTACTGTACTACTATCATACAATATTTGCAGTTTTCCCCCGTCCCTCTTCTAAGAACACATTTCCTAACAAAGCCATTGCTAACTCATTTTTTGTAATCCGTAATTTAAACAGCAGCTCTTCACTGCTGGAACCTCCAGTGAAAACAAAGAATTATTCCAACTATAGTCTTACGGTGCACTGCTCGGACTGCTCCTGGCCATACTCGGCAGGATGCGAGTAGCGTAGTCCACGTCACATGCTGTGGAATCACTGCTCCAAGTTGACTTGTATGAGTTCACATAGTCGCTCGTCAATGGATGGACAAAATTCTGCATACGGCGCTTGCTCTCAATGTGAATCACGTTACTTGGACGAAGAAAACGAATGATGCTAATGGCTAGTTCAACACCAAGACCTTAAAAAAATATTTAAAACAAACAATAAACCTCTATAATAAAATGAGTAACAACAGATACTACAGGTGTTACAAAATTAGAGAAAAAATTCAATATATCTGAAATAAAATCTCTTGGAGGATATAACATAATTAAAGTTAGTGAGGGACCTTAAAATAATATTAATCACACAAAAAATGCAACTGTGCACTATATACATCAAAATATTTTCCCTGTAAAATGTGATTAGTCCAATATGACCCCAAATACAGACACATTTAACCTGTGTCAAGAGTCAGAATTGTAATTCAGCATTTCGAACAATTGCACACAAATAAAAACCACACAAACAAACAACTTCTTAAACTCTGTATCCCAGAGTTCGTCTTAGTGAAATTACACTTTTCTTGAAAGAAACATTACTCATTACGAACACATTTCATGAGCAACTTTGAAACTCAGTAACAGGTAACTTCTTAAAACATTTCCCAAAAATCAGAGGTACAACATGCTGTAACCAGTCATGTGGTGAGAATATAAAACATTAACCTATGAAATTATGATAGTTTAGACAATGGATCCTACAGTTAAGAGAGAATACCCAGAATTCGGAAGCAACCCAGGATTCGAATAGTCAACTTTAAAAATGGCAAAAAAAAAAAAAAAATACTCCTTGAATATATTGATTATTTCTATAGTGCATAACTATCTATGGGCGCTGCGTTTTTGCACGCAGCCATTGGTGGCCCTCACATTGTCTTTGTTTTAAACGTAACAAATTTTTTCCCCTACTTTCTGTGCTATTTCCGAGAACAATCATTTCTAGCAGGAATGAAGTAAGCCAGTAAGTAATTTAACTTTTTAAGCTTTGTGTTAAGTACTATGTATTTATTTTGCATTTCAACCAGATTGATATCTCCAAAACAGCTTGCTTAACAACACGGATACTACATTTTTGACAAAACATTGTTTTGGAAACAATAAACAGACGCTTCTGAATAGAGGAATACAAACGTAAGTGTATGCCCCCGATTCAGCAGTAAAACTAAATGTTTCTAAAATGTATATATATATATATTAATATCATACAAAAGAAGTATGTTTTACATAAAAATTAGCTGTTTTTTACATAAATATTTTTTATCCAAAAATTTTTTTTAACTATTCTAGCAGTTTCTTACATACAGTATGGTTTATGATTTTTTGTCTGTGTTTTTATTACATTACAATAAAATAACCTTAGCAAAGGTTCTCAAACAGCTATACTAATTATATTAAGCTAACAGACGTTCTTGACATTTTTACTGAAAATTTTGCCAATTTTACATACAAGCCTACTGCCAAATCAGCGGATAAAGACTTCCGATCAAGGAATATTGGATTTTCAGCTTCCATATCATAGGTTAATTGCATGGCCCATTTTAAAAATTTATATTAAAAAAACCACTAATGCGATTTTATTAATACACATTTCTAGACAACAAGAAAGGTTAAGAATTTTGTCCAATACGTAGATTTCTCTGGTTTAAACAATTATTCTTTTTCTCAGATTTTTTTAACTGGAAATTTCCTTAATGTTCCAAATCCTGGGTATTTTCCCACCTTAACAATTTTATGAGGCAAAGTCAAATTATGAATAGCAGCAGGTTACGAGGTAGAAAGAGATATATTAACTGACAAAAATAGACAATAAAATTGCTTGGTCACAAATTTGAAAAAGTATCATCTGAACAGTTCCAAGACACCTTACTGAAATTATGCAAGGTACGTATATCCTAAACTAACATGTATTAATGTGATGCTAAGTTCAACGAAGATGCATCATGCCTCCTTACAGGAGACAATATCCCTACAGTGAAAAACCTAACAATACGACACCACCTTCAGCAACCAGCTGACAGCTTTTAAGGGAGTTTATATTTTTGTGAAATAGCATCAACTTTGTAGACATTATTTAGGAGTACATTTTCAAAAAAACAAATTGAGCCACTTCTATTCTAGTGGCATTTAAAAGTCACAATTTTTCATGTTTTTACTTTATAAACACTGCAAAAACCAAAAACATAATTAAATAAAATAATTCACATTAAAACTTTCTATTTAAATAAAATTCCAGAATTTGGAGATTTTTGTTACTTTAAGCAATTTTTTTTTTAAGTACGAAAATCTTTTGTAATGGGTTTTTATTTGCTTACAGTCCGTGACAAGTATGTAGTTTCAACATGAATTAATTCATTACAATATGTTTATTGGTTTTGCTTTTTGTGTGACGTAAAAAATGCAAATTTTGACTTTGAAATGTCCATTATGAGAAAACTGGCTGAGTTAATTTTGTTTACAAGAGGAAAATTAACTTCCAAGTAAAGTCTACAAAACTGTTCAGTACAAATATAAAAGTATGAATTTCTCCTAACTTGGACGAACTTAAGACTCAACTCCATTCGACTCAACTCTGAGGGTATGGCTTATGTAAGGTTGTTACACTGTTGGAACAACAGCTCGTTTAAAACCAACCTTAAAAAAATTTGCATTAGAGCTTAAAATTAATTATTAGCAATGGCTAGTCTACGCCATGTAAAGTTGGCAGCTAATCACAAGAACTTACAATTTTTTCTTGTTAAAATAAAATAACTATGAATTCATGGCAAATAAAACTGATTTTGTTTTATAAGTACAGAACTTAAAGGCGCCGCCTACCCGCGGGTGAGAGGCTCAAAAGCGATGGAGCAGCAGGTAGATCTTGAAACGTGCATCAAATGCCGCGTTGCCTCAACAAACTAAGCACCGAACTAGCGTGCAAGGTTCCCGCCAAACGGTTTTACTGTGGGACATTAAGGGGTGACCGTATAGTGTAATTTCATTGGTGGAAAGTCTGCAAATAAGTTCAGTGCAGGTCGCAATCTGAGTTTCACATACATCCGGTTATACTGTATCCATTCTAAGGTTGCAGCAGAAATAAACATTGTCACTGGTGAGCTCTCGATCATTGATTGACTGGTTAGTTAACAGTGTCGTTGCGACAGGAAATAGGTCCTACGCTAAAGTGCTTTGTTTTAGTTCGGGATAGGTAATTTTATAGTTTAGTTGCGTTTTTTAATCCTCTGTAATATAATATCACTCTGTGCGCATGAAATACTATATGTGCATGGAATGAATTAACTACGACTTACGCGACGACGCCACGTCCATCGTAATTCCATTTCCTCCACAGCGAGGCGCGATTCCGTTTCTCCACTTGTCGCTAGTCGATAGCTCGCGAGATACGCGGAGGTGGTGCGGCAGTTTGTTGCACAGCCAATGTCGTTCAAGCGCGCGAACAGGCGGAGTGACACAAGCTGCAATCTTGGAATGAATAGAGTATAGTACATTTTGAAGTGCGGAAGTCTGAAAAGGCCGTTTTTAGCCATGTCAGAGGGCTTAGAAACAGTGTTTATAATGGTCGCGGCATCCTAACAGTGAGGTTCCGACCTTGTCTGAAATTTGTTTTCTTTTCGTACGTTGGCACAATAGGCACATGTGGAATATTTTCGTAGAAATAACCTGTTAACAAACACACTGCAACGAATTTGAAGCGGGGGAGTAGGCGGCTGCCTTAATTAGGTTTCAAATAGCTCCACAATTTCAATTGGTGCACACAAGTTGAAATAATATCACTCATTGGTTTCAATCATTCCATCTGTCTATGGAAGAATTCAATACTCACCTGACGAATGGTACTGACAATTATTTTTTCAGCAAACGATCCTTGTTGAGTTAACATGTGTTTAAATCAGAGCCCTGCTAACCCCGGCCCGACTGAACCTCTGCCTGATCCGAATTAAATGTGCACACAGCCCAACCCAGCCCGAATCTGCAAGTAATCGGGTAGACTCAGCCTGAACCCTATTGCGTTCTGGTATGGGCTGGGTCGGGACGAGTTGAACAGGGTTCGGGCCGGATCCTACACATTGGGGTTCAGGGAAATATGTAGGGCTCGTCCGACCCGAGAGCTGAGAGTTGTTCGATGGAAAAAGTGCAGACAAATATTATCTCACAGAGGTACAGTAAAAAGTAGAGTTAATCACAAGAGGATGTTTGTGAAAAACCATCTCTCTCTCTCTCTCTCTCTCTCTATATATATATATATATATATGATGGTTTCCCACATGCTAATGTCCAGGGTGACCCCATTGAGGATCGAACCGGAATCACCTTGCTAGGAGGCGGACACGTTTGAACGATTTAATGCTCAGTATGGCTCTGTGGTAGCGGTGCAAGACATGTTACATATCCGCACAGGCGTTAGGTAACGACACTCCACTCCACCCTCCGTTACTTACATCGCTGTTTCTGGGGAAATGGTTGGCCGAAGGGTATTGTACTAAGGCGACCTTTTTTGTTGATTTGAACATGTTCTTTAATAAACAATGGTCAAATTACGATTACACGTTACGGCTACCAAATTTCATTCAATCTAAATTTCAAATATACGCCATTTGTCCATGAAGGGGGATGATTTGTACCATCTTACCATGTTGGGGTCAGAAGTCTTATTATAGCCCAAAACATGTCCACATTGTTGTTGCTACATCTCCAGCGTTGTTCGATATTTTAATTATAATCGATTTTAAAAACACATTTTCAAGGGCTCCTAACACCCTTCATATGCACTTTCGGAACAATTGTCAAATGTAAACCCTACCTTATTTTGCGTAAGGAATCACCCCACCAAGTTTGTCGGTCGAATTCACACTCACCCTGTATATACATATATATATATATACATATAAATATATATATATGTATATATATATATATGTGTATATATATATATATATATATATATATGTGTGTGTGTGTGTGTGTGTATATATATATATATATATATATACATATATACAGTAAAAGTCCGCTATAACAATAGTTTATATTGTCATAAAAATTATCGCTATAACGAATTATCGTTATAAAAAAAATTAAAAGTTGTACCTAATTTACAAATTATTTTAATTCTGATACATGAATTGTCTGTGCATAACACAATAAAAGCAAAGATTTAATCATATAATTAGTTGGTGGAACGTTTACATGGTATAAAATGCACTCACTTAAATGGACGTACGTGTATAACAAGGGACGGGTACATAAAGCGGCAAGCTAGCGAGCATTGGCAACGCAGCACGTGCAGCTGTTGGCGAGCGCAAGGTCACGCGCAAGGCCGTTGTGCTTCCTGTTGTCGGGTGGTGGTGGTAGTCAGCCGGCAGATGTGAGCTGAGAGGCACGCGCATGCACACAGCGCACCACTGCTGCTACAGTCTGCTGTGGTCCGCTGGGTAGACATGCGTGCACGCAAAGTTATAAAGCACAAAACTTCACTTCTACTAAACGAAAACTATCAACTGAAGAAATGTCATATGAAAATTATGTTTTCATTGTCACTTCCGTGGCTATATCATTTCAGCTAAGAACAGTTTTTAAACGCAGAAGAGT
>PNEQ01000158.1:16728-35337 GCA_003012365.1 Medauroidea extradentata
AAACATAATATACAGATTACCGATTGTTTCACATCATTTCGGCAATGATACTCAAAGTAATTTCCAATACTTTTGAATGTGTATATACTCAAAACGGGCAAACGTACGCATATTATGCAACCAAATATGCAATTTGGCGGCGAGAACCTAACTCTGATGCCACCTGTTGGTGGAGTTTTGAACTGTCTGAAGCACGGAGTAAGCTGTATCGACCACTGCGACTCGAGGTCGGCGATAGCGTCACATAATTCTCACGCCAATCAAGTCTAATTATATTGTATGTATGAATGTCAATAAGTTCATAAGTAAATATTTTGAAGTGTATTAAATACAGACAGGTCGAGTTCGTCATATGTTCTTTCACTAATGTTGTATTCAAATACGAAAATACACGGAACTACGTACAATACATCGCTACCAACCATACAAGCAGTAAAGTAACTCTTGTTAGTGGTGATGTATATGCAGTAACGGCTAGTGATTTTTTTCAAAGGTTAAATCTTTAGTGCTCACTTTATTCCGAATGGCCTATAAGGTGATAGGCATCCCCTGAGTTAAAGAGGCAAATGTGGTACAGTAAGTAAAGTGCCAAGAGACACGGTTAAGAAAATAATGTGCTTTATGCAAAATGAATAAACTCATTGATACTCAATAGTAATTAAAGGTGCTAATCACTCAAAATTCATTATTTTACATTTGTACACAATAGCATTTGTTTATGAGCCATTACTAGTCATTACATTAACCTTGTACGAAAATATTTTTCAGTCAAATAATTTTCACACAGCATGCTTGCAAGGGTAATGGTACACAACCTAGGTTCTAATAGTGCTTGGGTTTTTTCTTTTTTTAGTTTCTTATTTGACTGGCCTTGTTTTAGCTAACCCAATTCAATTTATGGAATTTTATATTGTGCATGTATCCTGTTGACTAACGCAAACTCTACTTATTCATGTTTTTTTTATTCTTTTTAGTTTTCTTTGACAAACATCAACATCGCAATAGAGTATGACCAAAAAACAAAATCCAGTGATTTTCTCAAGTCTTTTATCCCATTTTTGTACACAGATTCTACTCCATTCTCACCTCATGTCAAACTTAATGCTACTTACTATTGTATAATTAATACATATATAGGCGGTTCGCAATAAAGTGAACACTTCTGAGGCTTTAGTTTTTTTTTTTTTGTTTCCTTTGAGGTACCAGTTTCCTGACAATTTTTGAATACAAACAAAGCACCCTCAGTAATAATCAGAGTGTACTCCAAAGTTAAGGTCTAAGGACACAATAAATAATATATACCGTTCATTACTTTTGATAAGGTAGTCATCAAAATTGAGGTTGTGGGATACTATCCCAACCTGCTAAATTACGGCATGCCTTCACCTTCCATACTGACTTTTTTGTGTATTTAAGTTAGTAGAACAAAAATTTACAAATTTTTATTTTAGATGGTAGTCTGTGTACTTTGCACTACAATGCATATGTGACATGTAAATTTTCCAAGTAGGTATTACAAATAACTGGTGGGTCTAATGCCAAAGTAAACCAAATCCATTTTTTCTTCCTGAAATGTAATTGTTTTCTTTTACCCTAAATTATATGTATGTATAGCTAAATAAGCACAATCAGTTAATGTATTAAAGAATATGCTACATATACCAATATTGAATTTCAGGGTTGATGTATGAAATAAAACTTATTTTACTGAAAATTTAAGACAATGTACTTGGTTAACTATGGCAGAAGACCCTCCATTCTGCAATTAGTCAAGCAGATTATTTAATAAAATAAAGTCCTTAACCATTTGTAGGATACCATGCCACTAATTCAGATATAATGTCTGTACTGTTGCGCAAATAGTTATCTATCAAAAATTGAAAATTTTTATTTATTGACGGCAAAAAATTACAAAAATCAAAGAACGCAATAGCAGAGTCTTAAAGTTTACCGTGGTAATTTTTAAACATAGATATAATTTCAAGATCATTTATTTCTCAAAGACAAGTGACTATAATTTGAAGGAAAGTACAAAGAGAATACACTGACCTAAGAGGGGTAGTTACGTGTGTAAAGTTGGGACCCAACAACGGTTCCTTCACCAGGACAGCAGACAAGCAGCCTGGCACTGTGAACTCTGCTTGGCCTGGGTCAAAGTCCAGCCACAGCACTGCACCACACTTCGACAGGCAAGAGTTGGCCAAGAAACGCAGGAATGTCGACTTGCCGACACCTTTACCTCCCAGGACCACTTCCTCGGAAACACAAAACCATTTCAACACATCACAACGAAACATTACATAATGAGAATCTCTTTGAATGTTTCATGCAATGGGACAGAATGACAAGTGACAAGCTGTATCATTGTGGATACACACCACTGCAATATTATGTCATCCCAGAAATCTTCGAAAGAGACATAGGCCGTGTCTCAATTCAAAGAGTACTCTGTTGAGAGAGTGCTCTTCGCACAACAACAAGAGAGAGCTCTCGTTTGCTCTCTGGTGTTCTCGCTCTCTACAATTGGGACAACGCTCTCTCGTATTTGTAAACAAACGATGCAAAGGTTACAAGTGCGTAAATTATATTAATACAGGTTATAGACATATTAAATACACTTGTGAACTATTCAAATAATAATTTTTTAACTTACCGGCGCTGTATTTCAAGCGGGAATAGCTGTTAATAGGTGATGCTAAAAATGTTTATTTTGTCTATTTAAAGGCATAGTACGGCCGAAAATGTTTACCGAATTACTCGCGATAGGTAACTGTTCATTGGAAATAATTATTTATGTATAAATATTGACATATGTGCAATATATGTCGCACGTTTCTTCAGTAACTTCAAACCATAGTTGAAATCAAGATGGCGTACGCCAGAGAGCACGAGAGAGCGAGAGCGAGTATACAACTTCGTGCTCTCGCTCTTTCGTACTCTCGGCGACCAATTGAGACAGGCAGAGAGTGCTCTCTCTGACGTAGTTGTGACGTATTTGCGGGAGCGAGAGCACGAAAGAGCACTCTTTGGGTGAATTGAGACACAGCCTAAGAAAGACAAACAACAAAATACGAAAAAAGAGAAAACAAGCCAAGTTGGCTGTAGTCAACACGTCCATGAACCAAAAAAACAGAACATAAAAGATCCCATACGGAATTAGTCAACTACAAATAAAGGACAAAAAATAATAATAAACAACCAAAAATAAAAGTCGAAGTACAAAACAAACTAATGTGTAAAACTCAGGACATCACAATTAATACAGCACAGACAATACTGGAACAAATACAATAATGGACACAAGACAGGATAACAGCAACGACGTCACAGACAACACACAACGACGAAGACACAAAAGGACATAGTAGATTTCCAAAAGCCGACTTTTCACGACATTTCGGGAGCTGACATCTGCTCCCGTCCTCATGTTCTGTTGTTTTGGTTCATGGATGTGTTGACTACAGCCAACTCGGCTTGTTTTCTCTTCTTTTATATTTCGTCGTTTGTCTTTCTTAGTCTCTTTCTAAGATTTCTGGGACAAAATAATATTGCAATGGCGTATGTCCACAATAATACAGCTTATAATGAGAATCCTTAAAGTTTTAGTCTGCAAGATTCAAAATGTTTTTACGTACCAACTCTGGTAGTTCATTTCATACTCAAAATCTTAAATATCTACAACTTTTAATTTTGCAATTTTACCTAAGGCAGTGCTCTACCGTTTCTACTGTTTTAATGATATTTATTTTTTAAGTCTACACTAGAGAAGGTACCCAAAATTTATTTGGCACATTGATTTAAAACGGTTTTCTCTATGCTGGCTACACTTTTCAAAAAGTAAATATGTACTATGATTTTAGTTAAGCACGTATGTAGTATACAAAATTCTTGTTAATTTACTTTTTAGACGAAACTGTACAATTTCATGTCTTGAAAAATTAGGTGTTACGGCAAAACCCATTTTCAACTAAACTGCCAAACAGATTTGCGATATCTGCTCTTGTTTACCTTAAAACAGGGACGGATCTACGCTTTCCTTCGCCCAGGGCAAGAATTGTCATTTGCTGCCTCCCTTCCATTCCCACCCCCTTTTTCCATCAGTCCAATCAATCCAACAGTAATAAACATACTTGCATACATTTTTTGCACTCACACAAATAACAGTATAAAATTGTAGTACAAATGCATAAAACCTGTAATTCCTAGCTAATGGTAATTAGCAGTATTTTCAGTGTGCATTCTAATTATAAATACTATATTTACAACATTATATGGTGTTCAAGGTTAGTAAAAATACAAAACTAGTAAAAGTCTTAAGTCTATAGACTGGTAGATATTGGATCTTTTATGCACTCATTTACATTTCATTCCCAAGTAAAAATAAGGAAAATGGCAGATGAGAAAATATGTGAGCAGCAAATTCTTACTTTAAAAAAATATATGATTTGATTGATGTGGAATAGTTACGTTGTTTGAATTAAAATAACTATAAAAATATTGCTAAGAACATAGAACCACAATTTTAATTATCCCCAGTCATAAATCCATGCATTAAATTATGAGTTTAGGATATTGAGGCAGAATTAAAATTGAAGCATTCAAGTATCAAATGATGCCAGTTGCCAGCAGCTGAACTACAATGTGAACTGTTGTTGCTTTTTTCATCAACAGGTGGTGCAGGTTGTAGAAGATCAATATGTCAAGACATTTACATGAATACATACTACTTGGAACATTAAGACAATCTACCATAGCACTGTGTATTTCACTTGTACAGTACCTATATACCACTGCAGTTTACTATACAACATTTAATAAACAAAAGGACTGTTGGCCCATTCCACTGCATACACCGTGGGTTTTGTGTTCATTTTACATTACTGTACCAGTTATTATTATGTAAGTTAGTTTATAAAAATGTGTCGCTAACCCAAGGTTTTTACTTTTCCAGCACATGCTTTGCTCAATTATAGTCTTTGCTCCAACTTTTTGTAGTACACATTTTGAAAGTTTCTTGAAGTATGTGTGAAATGGACAAAAAAAATATTTTCAGAGCAGCTTTGACCACTTCTTAACTTAGTTATTAATTGGATCAATTTCAATATTTTAATAATTATGATACTTCACAAACATTAACAATACATTAAATTTTTGTGGGGCTGAATAAAATGTCTGAATCTGGTTGTAAAATTTTTACTAATTTTTATTTTTTTTTTCTAAATAATGTTCGCACAAGTCTGGCTCACTATTTTGTATTTTCAAATGATTTACTTTTTTTTTTTTTTGTAATTTACCTTGAAAATTGTTTATAATTAATTTTATTATTAGAATTGCAACAACAGAGTAATGGCTATTTTCAGAACCATTGGGTCACTGACTGAAATTACAAACAAAGAAATTTTGTTGCACTAGTAAATTGTCTACACGACAGATACCCTACAATAGCATTGCTGTGTGGCGGTCGCATGGCAATTACCACGTGGCAATGTTGTTGCTGACGTAAGGTGGAAGAATACATGGTTGGTCCGGAAGCAGATCCAAGCTAGAAGCAGCACGTATCAAGTTACCACGTGGACCTTATACTTTAAATTATAAAATAATGTCAGTCTATAAACTATTTTCACATTGACAAAAATTCTCCAGTGAATTTGTAAACAGTAAGCTCTATAGTCTGTCTCACATAAGGATTCCATATTTTGACAGTTAACTTCTGAGAATTGTGTCTGTAAACAGAATTGTGGAAACCTTGCTTTTCTAGGAAGCCAGGTAGGTTTAAAGCTCCAAACAACAGAACTGCCAGACACACTTCTCAGAAGAGAAATGTCAAAATATGGAAAAGTTACATGAGACAGACTATACTAATGTTCCTTTGTTAATCAGTTTCTTGGGTGTCGTTAGTTATTTCCTATGCTAATCATTAGCTATGTCCTGCACATTATACCATACACCTAAATTTAAAAAATCAATGTATAAGGAAAGGACTGTTGCAAAAGCATGCACAGAGTATTCAAGGAAGCAGGACATACATGGCATAACACTTAACTGAAAAATATTTCAGTACAAAAATATATACATTAATAAGTTAAAGTACACAAGAACTGTATGGCAAGTTATACATGAACAGGTGAACAACAATAAATAAAACAAATTTACATACCAGTCTTCGAACCATCAGCGAAGATCGACATGTCAGAAACAACCTGCTCCCACTCTTCCGTCCTCATTACACGATTGATGTCCATGTCGTCACCAGGCGTTCTGAACTTGCACTGCAGTCTGTTTTCCACTTTGTGAAAGTGCCTATCATTGCTATAGCACACTTTCGGGAACAAATTGATGGGGAAATGAATGTTCAGAAATGACGTGAGAACGCTCGAAGATTTTTGCAGCAGCAACACACAGTCACTGGAAAGGCATTTGTTGAGGAGTTTGCCATAACTTGCTTTCAGGCCTTCCAGCTTCTTGATGTAACTAGTGTCCTCTGCCTCACTTTGCTGTTTGTGCGATGCTATACTTAAACACCCACACTTCTGCGGGCAGTAAACGTCCACGCCACCCTCGCTATTCTCTGACGTCAGTTTGAATCCAAGCACTTCAACCGTCCCCTTCAAAACTGTCACCTTCACCCTCCCTTGTACGCAGACCTCGCTGGGATGTCTCATTGTCATTACACAATCATGACCCGGCAAGCTGTGCAGTTCAAACGATGAACTTTTATCTACAAATCTGTTGGATCTGTTTACCTCAACCAAACTTGATTTGTTCACAGTTGGTGAAACTTTGTTTCTATGAGAACTAATTTTAGAAGTTCTTACAACAACCTTACTATTATTTTTAAACTTGAAGCAAGAGAGAACCGAGGAGAATTCCTCTATGAAATCATTGTCTTGTACTTGCATATTGTCTCCACTATCTTGCATCATACGAGGCGTGCTGGTTCGCCTATGCTTCGTCTGAACGACTACTGGTGAACTTGTTGTGTCCATGCCTACTGCAATTGTCTTTTCACTTTCATAATTATCTTCTGAAATACTACCATCAGCAGTTGTTTCCATCATGCTGTGATATGGCTCTTCTTCTAAGGTAATGTCTCGTGGGAAATATTTTGGGGGGCTACTGTCATCCACTCCCAAAAATGTTTTTGAAACACTTCCATTATATTTTTTAGCATTTTCCTTCCCTGCGACTTTATTTTCAACCACAGTACGTTTTGACTTTTTTCCCCGGTTCTTTGGTTTTGTGATGACAGAAACTTTGTCGGCATTCCTCAACTTCTGTTTCTTTTTTAAATTAACTTGTTTATGTTCATCTTTTTTGGTTGTCTTATCATTTTTTTTGGATATTTTGTTCACTCTCTTGGGTATTTTATAATTACTCATGGGTGTTTTGTCCAGTACAGTAAGAAGGTCACTCATTTTACTTTTCATTTCTTTCTCAAATGTAGTTTTACTGTTTGTTTTGCTTTCCTCATCTCCATTTTCATCTAGTTGTGGAATAACAGTTTTATTCAGTACAGTCCTACAAAAAAAAAAGATAATATTAAGGTGTTCATTATATAAAATACAGGTCACAAAAAGATAGTATTTGGCAGAATCATACTGAATTTTAATTGAAAATATTATAATACCAAGAAGTTACACAACTTGTGACAGAAAAAGTTATAACACTGATAATGTAAGACTAACAAAGAGCAATACCATAAACAACAAAGTTGGCTACGGAGATATGTAAATTGAAATCAAAGCTTTCCATACCTATTTGTAATGGCATCATTTAGCAAAATAAAGCTGGCATTATTATTAAATTTACATAATTTAACACTGTTGTAACTTCTCTATGTATTGTGAGTCATGTGTGTAAAGTGTGATATGAATTGTAATTATGTGTTATATATACTATGGACGGAGTGAATACGAGCGTGATAGACAGAAAGTTGTCATGTAAGAACAAGTTGAGATGCTCAGTAATAGTGCTGACGAGCTGGTTTTATGTATATGTGTTTGTACATGCATCAATGTTAATACAACATGAGTTTTGTAAGTTGCTTGTGCTTACTTCTCCTAGTACATGTGGTAAAAGGTACTACAGTGGCGACGAGTGTTAAATTCTCGCGTGCAATTGACTGTGAGTATTTTCTGGTGGCACTTGACGTCGTCGTGATGGGTGAGCAACCTGTTATCAAGTTCGTGGGGGCTGTTGGATCAATTAATGCATTTAATTTGACTGACAATTTTAGTGTTTATAAAGAAAGGTTAGAAATATATTTTCTAGCGAATGGTATTGAAAATGACCAGAAAGTTCCCGTTTTGATAAGTACAATTGGTGTTGGAGCTTATAAGATTTTGAGAAATTTGTGTTTGTCTGATTCTCCGGCCAGTAAATCGTACGATGACTTGTGTCAACTTTTAGTCAACCAATTTTCACCGAGAGTTTCTGTCTTTCGGCAAAGGATAGAGTTTTATAATGTTAAACAAGAATTTAGTGAGAGCATTAATTTCTATTTTGTACGATTAAAAAACGTGGCGTGGACATGTGCATTTGGCCAGCATTTGCAAGAAGTTCTGAAGGACAGATTTGTATCAGGGTTAACGAACACTTTGGTTTTAGATTGTGTTTGTGAAGAAGACCCACAGAAGTCTTTGGAAGACATCCTAGATATCGCATTGAATAAGGAAGCTTCCTCGAAGCAGTCGAAAGAAGCTTTTGTGAATAAGGTGTCTATGAAGAAACCGGTTGGTACGAAATTACAAACAAATAAGGAAGAGATTGTATGTTTTGCATGTGGTGAGAGTAATCATTATTCCTCTCATTGTAAATTTAAAGGATATAGGCCCTAGATGTAAGTAATCTATGTAAAAAAATTGGTCATTTAGCTAAGGTTTGTTTGCCGAACAAAAAGCGGAATATTAATCTGGTAGCGTCGTCTACATGTATGAATTAGTCTGAAGAACTGGAGGAGGGTGATGCTTCTATTTCTAATGTACAAAAAGCCTACTTACATTTTATTTACTGCTTTAACGTTTGTAAATTATGATCCAAGTCGAGGGTAGTAACAGATTGTTGCAGATGGAAGTGTATTCGGGTACAGGTGTTTCTATTTTACCCGAGTCTGTGTACAAATCTACTTTTGCTGATGTCAAACTTGAACCTAGTGTGGTAAGGTTACGAACATTTGTTAGGTGTGAGGTTATCTTGGAGAAATAACATTAAATGTTAAGTATGGTAATATGTGCCAACAATGTTCTTTTATTGTTATTGAAAATGGTGTAAGACCATTGTGTGGTAGGGACATGATGCGAAAATTTCAAATTGAAATTTTTACAGCTGTAAATAATGTTGATGTGCAAGAGCACATACGAGGTCTGGTTTGTGAATTCCGTGACTTGTTTTCCGATATGTTGGGGACGTATCAATTTGAGAAGGTTAAATTGAAGGTGAAAAACAATATTCTTCCAGTTTTCATGAAATCTAAATAACTTCCAATTTCTTTTAAGGAGCCAGTTGATAACGAAATTACTAGGTTAGAAGAGCTTGGGGTTTTGACACAAGTTGAAAGTAGCGACTGGGATACACCTTTGGTGCCAGTTATGAAACCTGACGGTAATATTCGCCTATGTGCAGATTATAAGGTTACTATTAATAAATATTTGGAGAATATGAATCACCCTTTGCCTAGAACTGATGAAGTGTTGTCTAAAATGAGAGGTTGTAGGGTGTTTAGTAAGTTGCATTTTTTGAATGCTTATAACCAACTAGAACTAGAAGAGGAGACTAGATACATGTTAGCATGGAGTACCACAAAGGGAATTTTTCTTCTCAATAGATTACCCTTTGGAGTAAAGCCAGCCTGTAGTATTTTTCAAAGTAAGGTGGAAAAGGTTTTGCAGGGTTTGGATTAGGTTGCAGTTTTTTTGGACGATGTAGCTGTGGGTGGACGGAATGTAGATGAGCATAAGGAGAATTTGCGGACAGTTTTTGGAAGGTTACAGGAGGCTAGTTTCATCTCGAACAAGGCCAAGTGTGAATTTTTAAAAAAAGATCCATTGAAGGTAGAAGCTATAATGAAGGCTAAACGCCCTTTATATGTTTCGGAGATGAAAACTTATGCTGGTTTAGTAAATTATTATGGGCGTTTTGCTCCTAACCTTTCCACAATTTTGGAGCCTTTCTATGCTCTGTTGCGGAAAAGAAAAGTGTTTGATTGGACGAAAGAGTGCGAAGAAGCTTTTGTTAAATCTAAAAACATGCTAGTATCAGATACAATATTAATTCATTATGAACATAAATTACCCCTGAAATTGTACTGTGATGCAAGTGCGGTAGGAGTGGGTGCAATGTTAGCACATGTTTTACCCACTAATGAGGAACGGCCTATTTGTTTTGTTTCCAAATCTTTGTCGGAAGCTCAAAAGCATTATTCGGTCATTCATCGGGAGGCATTAGCAATATACTGGGCATTGCAGAAGTTAAGTCAGTACATAATTGGATGCAAATTCGTTATAAGTTCTGATCATAAACCATTAATGACATAGTTTGGTAGTCATAAAGGTATACCTGTAATGAGCGCTAGTCGTCTTCAGCGGTGGGCCTTGTACTTGTCTGAATTTGACTATGAACTTAAATATGTTGAAGGGAAGTACAATGTAGCAGATTATTTTTCTTGTGTACCTGTGGGTAAGGATAGTAATGAATCACAGGATTCTTTACAGTTTGTAAATATGGTTAGTTGGATGCCTGTAGATTATAGTAAATTACACGAATGTACAAAAAAGGATACCATTCTGAAACAGGTTATGTTTTATTTACGGAATGGTTGGCTAGGAGGGGTCGAAGATCACTTAAAACAGTTTTTTTATAAGAGACATAAGTTGTATGAAGAACAGGGTGTTATTTTATGGGGGTATCATATTTTGATACCTGTTGAACTTCGCGATTCTGTTTTGAAAGAACTTCATTGCAGTCATATGGGAGCATCAAAGATGAAAAATTTGGCACGTAGTTATGTGTGGTGGCCAAGGTGTGATACAGACATCGAAAATATCACTAAAAATTGTGATTCTTGTATGACTTGGCATTCCAATCCGAGAGTAAGTACACCGCTGTACTGGCCTCAAACAGGTGCTCCTTGGGAGCCAATACATTTGGATTACAATGGGCCTATTAAGAACCATATTTATTTAATAATTACAGATGCTTATTCTTTTTTGGCCTGAGGTTTTCAAAATGACAAGTTTCACTTCAGAGGCATTGCTGGACAAATTGAGAGAGCTTTTTGCTCAATTTGGAATACCAAAAGCATTAGTCTCGGATAATATGCAGCAATTTATGTCAGCTGATTTTCATTTATTTGGTAAAAATAATAAAATTCTTCATATGACTGGTGCTCCTTATCACCCACAAGCCAATGGGGCTGCTGAAAATATGGTTAAGTGTTTGAAGTTAGGGTTGTATAAGGCTTTGCAATATAACAAAACAAATAAGAGCATGGAAACATTACCTTAAATGTATTTATTTGTGTATAGAAATACACCCTACTGGGTGACTGGGCAGTCTCCAGCTCAGTTGATGTTTAATCGTAAGCTTAGAACACGTATGGATATAATGAAGGAAAAATCCTCTGGAATTGGAGGTAGGGAGGTGTCTTTTAAAGTGGGTGAGATGGTATATAAATTTTCTGGAAAAATTGGGTAAAATTCTTTAAAATCATTGTGAAATTATATTAAACCTGTGGTGGCTAAATAAAATATTAGAAACTTATATAAGGTACTGTAAATAACATAAGGAGAAAAGCGGAGAATTGGCCTGTCTAATTCATTCTAAACATTTACTTACTAGCACGGTGTACGAATGTGGAAAGATATCATAGAATTGGAAGGTTCACAAAAAGTAAATGGCAAATCAAAAAGTTGATAAACGTAAAACAACAGCAAAGTACACCATTTAGTCAGTTGATGCAAGCAGCTAGATAATTAATAATTATCTCAGTGTGTTACGTATGAATTGTAACTACAATGGGTTTTTATTGTAATCGAAACTATTCCCGGTTAATTCATGTGCATATTGTTTACTTTTCTGTACCAAGTTTTATGTTACATGTACAGGTTATTTCATTTTCATAGTAGGATGCTGTGTGTAATTGGCAGATAGGCCCAAATGTAAATACATATACTATCCAGATTTAAAATTCAGAAACTGTATGATAATTATTGCAATTTTTTTTTTTTTTTTTCAATTTTCTGTAATTTATCTTGATGGAAAAAATTCCCATTTTCACATCAAAAGAAAAAAAAAACTATTTTTCCTGTTTTTTCCCCAATTTTTCCAAAACTTCAGAACCCTAACCAGGATGCACGGCTCTGCCGCCACCCCTTTTATTTGCTTTAGCCGCACGGACATAAGAACTAAGCAGTTAACAGCCAGGACCAATTCACTGCCATATCAAGGGTTATGTGTCTGTTGTTTTCCAGGGGAGATGTTTTTGATTACACTAATTAATGGTGTAATTTTTAAATGATAGTGTTATTGTTTACGTGCGTCATGCACAGACGTAATTTTCCTCAATATGCTAACCATATGAAGGAAACTGTTTAGTTATGGTTTTGAATTTGGCCGTCATACAAAGCTAGCATTGCCTGCATGTGCGTAGTGTGGCCAGCGCATGCAACGCTCACCCCAATTGTTATTCAACGTTCAGCGCTGCCGGTGGTGTTTATACGAGGAAGCTACTTACTTTGCTTAACTAAACCATCTTTCTGCTTGCCTAATTCATTCTGGAACCTTTTTAATTCCCTCTCCCTTGCAACACGCTGTCACTCACGTCAGCAGTGTTTGTTTGCTGTTTTGATCAGTGTGCAAATTTAACATTTAGCCACCAGCTTAGGCAATAGGTTTTGTAACCCACATAGTCGCGGGTTACCGAACTTTGCAACTTTTCCAGACGTTGTAAGTTCAATTTCTGTTCCCTCTCCCTCTGGGAGAAACTTTAATTAGTGTGCTCGTGTACAGTCAAGCCCTGTTGAAGAGCACTGAGGAAAGTGTAGAACGGCAATGTGAGTTTGTAACTTAACGTCTGTATGGAAATGTGACAGTGTGTATGTCTGAAACGTCTCTTTCATTCCACAGACCACAAGTGCGTGAATGTGCGAGTGTGAGAGGCATGTTCCTGGCCTGGACGGGGGAGTGGAAAAGGGTAAGCATCGACACAGTCCTGAGGTACAGCCACATGGGCCCTTAACGCCCGGATATCCATGCTCCCGACTCAGCCGGGCAAGTAGCTGAGTGGCGTCCATCACCAGTATTTTTACTATCGCCTTCAACCTTAGGACAGCATGGTGTTAGTAAAAAAGTAAATTTTCCAGAGCACTCCTGCACATTTAAAGCATGTAGCAGGCCTACTTAAGCTATCTAAAATCAAAAGTTACTTATACATGTCTGACAATCGTGTAAATTAACAGAAATGAACAAGTAGGCCTAAGTAAATATGTTAGATATTTTTCTGTGAAGAGTACAATCGTAGTACTAATTTCCATCAAGTGTGGATGCTTAGACTACAGTGGTAACGTTGACTGACTCGAAATATTTATCTTGGTGCCATTTGGTGACGAAATGACAATCATTATCTGGATAGAACAAACTTAAGGGTTTAAATATTTTACTAGAATTGGATTTCTCCTCTAAATGAAGCCAAAATAAATGTTTTGAGTTGGTCAGTTGAAGTTACCTCTGTTCACAAAAACAGTGAAGTTAATCTGACTAAACCTCACTCACACCAGTGTACTTTACTGCTCTTGCTGTTGCTCTATGTAGAGTGTCAAGCAAACATTATATCTGTTGACGCCACCTCTGTAGCATGGTCGGTAGCATGCCAACCTACAGCGCACGACGTCCTGGATTCGAATCCCAGCACGGGCATGGATGTTTGCGCCATTTATTAAGGTTTAGATAGTAAGCTATCCTTTATTACGCCTTCCGTGCCTCCTCATATTTCTCCCACCCCGTTATCCCCGCACAGTAAGGCGCCAAGTTAACTGCCGGCCACAGTACCTGGCAAACTGAGCAATTCAAACGATGAACTTTTATCAACAACTCTCTTGGATCTGTTTACCTCAAACAAACTTGATTCGTTCAGAGATGATGAAACTTTCTCTCTATGGGAACTAATTTTAGAAGTAATTGCAACAACTTTATTATTATTTTTAAACTTGAAGCAAGAGAGAACCGAGGAAACATGATGGAGGAGGGTAGAGGGAAGGAATGGAGGAAATTCTTTGATTATCTTAAGAAGGTAGGCTAAAGAGAGATGATAGAGGAATGCCAGTGTTAAAGGTACAATGGACAAGCTGCAACAACTTATAAGGAAAAGAAGAACTACTGCAGGTCCAGTACTTGTCAGTGTTTCAGAAGCAGGATTATTGACATTATGATACTGGGGGAACCCAGGAGCATGTTAGGAAGTTAACTATTAGAAAATGGGATGTAGAAAATGTATTAAAGGGTTCAAATATAATAAGGCAATGTATTCCGTTGCTGTAGAAAATAGCACTCTTAGGTTTGGTGTGAGACGGTTGGTCAGATACATATCTAAAAGTAATACGTCACAGAACACTAAAGGAACAGAAGTTACCACAGGATTTGAAGGAAGCAGTAGCAGTCTTAATTTTCAAGTAGGAGGAGGCCTGGCAGGTAGAGATCAGTGAGTCTTACATTGAATACTGGGAAAGTAATGGAGGGACTGGTGGTCCAGTATGTAGTACAGGTTATGATAAGAGTAACTGGTTGCAGGATTATAAACGTGGATTTAGGAAGGGTTATTCATGTGAGACACAGCTGACAGGGCTTATAGAGGACTTGGTACAGGTAGTTGATAAGAGAAGGCAAGTGGACGCCTGCTTCACCAACTTCGAAAAGGCATTCGATCGGGTACCACACGGGGTGATAATTCGGTAAGTTGATGAATTACTTGTAAACAAAGTTGTAGTGAGCTGGATTATAAACTTCTCAAGGAGCACAGATGAGGGTAAAAGTGGGAGACTCCTTTTTGCAGGAGGGAGAGGTTACAGCTGGTGTACCACAGGGATGCGTTCTGGGGCCCTTGTCGTTTATAACAATGGCAAATGTCGTGCATGGGGTTAAGCAACACAATAAGATTGATTGCAGATGTGGGTGAAGGGAACAAGTTGCAGGATTACACTGATAGGATACAATAATAGACAACAGAAAACAAAATTAAAATAAAAGAGACAGACAAAAATTGTTAGGTTTATGAAAAAGAAGGTTAGCAGTACGGACGTGTACAGATAGAAAGGGCAGGAGATAGAAGCAGATTCAGAATACAAGTAACTACTCAGGTATAACAATACAGAGTGACTTAGGGTGGAGAATGCAGGTATAGAGAGTATTGTCTCCAGGGAAAGAGGCTCTTAAGTATGCTGGGAAGGGTACTCAAAGGTGCCAGTAGTGCAGTGACGAAAAAGGCATATATTACAATGGTACGACCAATGTTAGAGTATGCAGCAGTAAAGTGGAACCCCGAACATGAAATTGGAAGTATGGCAGCTGGAGGAGAAATGACGGGAAGCAAGGTGGGTGAAGGATAAATGGAGAAGGCAAAGGCCGGTTGGCGTAGAGATGGGAGTGCGACATAATTCTGTCGCTGCGACAAACTGCGACAGCGACATGAAAATCGCAGTTCCAAATATGTAGCTGAGACTTTGTCGCTGTTGAATTTCGGTAACAACCTTTTTTTAAATACCTTCGTCAATGAAAGTTAAGATTACTCATTGCATAAAGAAGATGTGGTGAATCATTATGATAATATACTGATTTTACCATTTTATATTGTTTAATTTTTTTCTAAAATGCATTACAATCGTAAACATTATATGCTAGAACCGATAGAATAGTGTCACAGTCCTAAAATGTATACTTTTTTTTAAATTTCTATTCCGCAAATCGTTATCCTTTAAATTTCTCTACAATATAAGCATAAAATATTTTATTCATTGGTATCGGTATATTGTATTAAATAAAATTCCATGTGCAGTTTAAATTTTAATGTTCGTGAACAAAAAAGGCAAACTAATACAAATTAATCATATTTCAAAAGCGTTGCTTCCAGCAAAATAATCAGAACATATTGTTTCGCGTGTCGTCACTATCAGCGACAACTACTATGTTGCATGCCGTGCAGTTCCTCTTTGAAGAGCGGCGCACTGTCGCGTGTCGCACACGCCACTTGACCAGCTCCATCGTTCCCTGCCGCGACTCTCGACGCATCAACTTGTAACTGCTGCGTTGTCGCGGTAGGCCGTGTGAGCGACCGACTGATTGCTTGTCCCGGCAAACATCGTGCAGCGACAAGCTACAGCTACGTCGTGACTTGAGTCACAGCATGGAGCGATGAAGCTGTTCAAGTGGCGTGTCGCATATACGCCTAGCAGCGACAGTGTGTCGCTCTTCAAGGAGGACGGAGAAACATGGGAAACAGGAAAACTTGTCGTATGTTGCAGCTATTACAGGCGCGACCCAGTGCTTCAAGCTCGTACAGAATACTATGATGAAATGCTTAGCCAACTGTTGGTTGATTTTATTGGATTTTTAGATGCCAAAACCCATACAAATATTTTGAGAAATTTCTATAAATATTAACGTTTATACGTATCACAAAATATTAAATTGAAATAAAATTGTTATATTAGTCATAGCAGTACGTAAAATAAATCCATTTATAAATATTTTCGTGCTGAAATTCAATTACAGTTAATGTAAACGCACTGCAAGCTTCTAATCTCCAGGAACTTAAGGTACGGGAAGAGGGTAACAGATGGCGACATAAGCGGTCGTAGGTATCGAAGTATCGATGAGGCGGAAACAGTTTGTCACTGTTTCGGCCCAGCCCTGCGACTTTTAGACACTGTCGCAGAAGCGACAAGCAAAACGCCTTGTCGCAGCGACAAAATAGCTGCAACAGTATATTTTCCCCATCCCTAGGCTGGTGAGAATGAAGGGAACTTTCGACCAATTGTAATGCTGAAGGAACTAGGGGAGTAGAACTCGTTGAAGGTAAGGACAAGAGTGGAAATGCAGGTTAGGATGTACAAGATGGTAAATGGAGAGGGAGGCTGGAATAAGTTAGGCTACCTGCTAACTAACACAGAATGTAGGGGAAAAGAGAAAAACAGTGAGAAGATTCAGGTGATGGGAAGCAGAACAGAGCAGGGTAGGCAGTCAATACTAAGGAGATCAGTGAGGGACTCAGAAGTTCAGGAGGGGACTGATAAGGATTAGGGAGGTTACAGCTTATCACTGCGTTGTTGCTCAACTGAAAGTAGTAGTAGTACTTATTATTATTAATGTAAATTTAAGGGTGCCAACTGGCAGTAGTTTGGTTTCAGCAAATACAGCTCTTCACTTACAGGGCCATGGCCGGTAACAACCAAATACAACACGTGGAGAATTTTCTTCCAAAAATTAACAAACACACAGTACACACTAAAGTAAACACATTATATATACCAAAGACATACTTCAATTTATTTTTAAGTTGATTGTACTTGGATTTTCTAAGTGGATGAAACAATACAACATTTTTCTTGCAGTTCTTCAGAGAAGAAACAAATTTTTCCATAGTCACTTTAAACTGCACTAACATACATTTCAAGAAATTATAACCCACAACAACAATCACGAGAACAATAACACAGTTTTTTTTAAAACCACACGTGTCGAAATGGAGAAAATACCAACATGAACCAAAAACTTGCTAAAAACATCTCCCTTCGAAGATTCCTACATAATAAAATATCCCGCATGCACTTACGGTTGAAACCACGGTCTTGGTGGAAACTCTGACGCCATATTTTCTCAAGCGGACGGAGTTTGAGTCCGACCGCCCGGAAAACAGCGCCAAAAAGTACGGCATTCTCGGTAACTTGACGAACTACAGCCAAACAACAAGGGGGTCAAGCAAAATACATTGTTAGATAGGCGAGTGTCCAGACCTGTTCTACTACGACCGTGGTCACGTGACTTTAGTGAAATATGCGCGGGAGATTTGAAATAATATTGAGAGGCAAGATAATAATTACTTAGTAATCACATCTATGTTGGGTTATTTTGGTGCCTTACGAATATATTAACTAAGGAGAACATACTACCATATTATCGCATAGTATAATTGCTTAGAAATTTCTGAACGACAAATGTAAACAATGTTTGCCACGTTACTGTTTTCCTTAACCCAGCTGTTTTTAGTCAAAAGTAAATAGGCGTATTTTAGCGGTTGAATTGGTAGCGGTACCTGTAAACAGAGCATTTTAGCGCTCCTGTTTACAAGGGTGTTTGCAAACATGCTGCAACCAGGCTGAGGGTGTTTGCACGTTTCTGGCAAATGAGGCAGGAGGACGGTTACAGGGTTTGCTCACAGGATGTTTACATTTACTTTTATTTCCGGTTTTGTTTCGAACAAATATGAAACCAAAACAAACTGTATTTATGTGAAATATGGACGAAACTTAAGTTATTTTAAAATAAAATGATGCAATATTAATTTTTCATCATATACTGGTGCACAATTAAATTTATTTCTACAATTTACTATGTTGTACATGT